>CAUYSK010126447.1:0-16513 GCA_963575035.1 Avahi laniger | reverse complement strand
TTAATTTCTTTCTATTTTTTGGTAGAGATGGGGTCTCGCTCTTGCTCAGGCTGGTCTCGAACTCCTGAGCTCAGAACGATCCACCCACCTCGGCCTCCCAGAGTGCTAGGATTACAGGCGTGAGCCACCGCGCCCGGCCTTCATTTATTTTTCTTTTAGAGACAGGGTCTCACTCTGTCGCCCAGGCTAGAATGCAATGCAATCAGCTCACTGTAACTCTGAACTCCAGGGCTCAAGAGATCCTCCCACCTCAGCCTCCCAAGTAGCTGGGACTACAGGCTCATGCCACTACAGCTGGCTAATTTTTTTAAAAATCTTTGTAGAAATGGGGTCCTCCTGTGTTACTCAGGCTAGTCTTGAACTCCTGGCCTCTCGAAGTGCTGGGATTATAGGTGTGAGCATCCCTAGGTAATACCCTGCCCGGCATCCCTAGGTAATTCTAAAGCGCATCTAGGATTGAGAACCACAGCCCTACAGAAATTCTTTTACACATGCACCAGAAGACACGCTAAAAAATAATCAAAGCAGTACTATTTGTGAAAGCAAGAGCCCGGGAACAATCCAGATGGCTGTTAATAAGAGAATAGATGAATGAGTTGTGTGGCCACGTGGTGGAACACACCACAGCAGTGATGAGCGATAGCTGTGTCAATCAGAATAGGAGAATCTCACAAAATGTGGGGCCACAAAAGCAAGTCGCAGAAGCGTGTGTGTATGGAATATGTCATCATTTATTATGTAGAGTTCAAAGGTTTAAGAACACACAAGATGCATCAATGTATGATTAAGTATATACACACACATAATGCATGTATATTATGTACACACACGCATTTGTGAGACAAAAATAAGCTCAAGGAGAATAGTAAACACCAAATTCAGGACCATAATTGACTCTGGAGGGAGATGGGAAGGGGAAAATGAGACTTCAGAGTAGCAGGAAGGTTCTATTTCTTAAGCTGGATGGTGGGTACACAGGTGTTTATTATTGGTCTGTATACTTTACATATACATTATGTATTTTTTATTTATAAGAAAATTAAGAAGCTGGGCGCAGTGGTGTGCTCCTGTAATCCCAGCTACTTGGGAGGCTGAGGCCAGGGGGTCGATTGAGGCCAGAAGTTCAAGGCCAGCCTGGGCAATGTAGCAAGACCCCATCTCTTTAAAAAAAAGAAACTTCATTTTTAAAAAAACCTGGAAAACTCCACACATAAGACCCTGGGTCTTAATGAAAATGCCCACTAGTCTAGAACAAAGTCCTGCACCTCCCTAACACGAACCCTCCAGGGCACATTCGGCCCAGTTATAATCTCATTCAAAATTTAAAAAGTAGAGCCAACACAGCATCTAAATAATGATCCTGCAATATAATAACAACAGGGAAAACATTGCCACAGAACCAGATAATACCATCTGTGACCAAAATTTTTAGTACAAATTACACAAATGTGTACAATATAATGAAGAGATACAAGAACTCAAGAAATCATTAATAAGTATAAAAAGGAAGAGAGATCTATAATGAAAACCTGAAATGGCAGAGTCGAATCAAGAAGTGAAAAACTGAAAAATTCTAGATGCAAAGTCAATATTGCAAACATCACCGAGAACAGGAGCACAGGGGACAGAATAACAAAATTAGCCCAAATGAAATGGAAATAGGGAAAAAGAGTCAATGAAAAAATGATTTGGCTCAGAAGACAGAAGAAACACACAGAAAAGGTATCAGAATAATTACCTAAAGGTACAATGCAAGATATTTCCCAGAAATAAAGTCAGAGGTGGTCTGTAGATTGAAAAAAAAAGTGCTACAGAATGTTCGATACTAAAAATAATAGTTTGCTTCAGTATCATTTCTGGCTCCCGAGAACCATGAGCCTGCAGAAGACTGCACTTGCCAAGGAGACATTCCGAAGTTCCCTGTCGCTAAAGCAATGTGATACCGTCTACGATTGAGTGAAATGAAAAGAGTGTATGCGAGGCTAGAAAAGTCTCTGTCTTCTGCCTGTTTGCCTTCGGTCCCCTCTGTCCCCTCGGTCTTTCTTTGCTTCCATTGCTGTCTTGTCACAGTGACCAGCGGGACCTGGATCAGGGCTGGCTGGGGTGGGGACGGAGCAGCTTCCTGGGCAGCTTCTTACTTCACTTTTCTCGCTGGACAGTGGGTCCAGGGACAGAATCCCCCACTCAGCCCTTGGTGACTTCAGGTCTCACTTTCTGTGGTCACTCCTGGTGGTCAGCTGGGAGGACAGGGTTGACCACTGGTTGCTCATAGTCCGGCGCCCAGCCCGAGGCCTTCAGCTCTGCAAAGCCCTGTGACATCTGGAACCTGCATTAGACTCCGCTGGGCTCAGAAGTGCTCTGAAGTCCCGTCCCTCCTTCCTTCCTGCCTTCCTGCCTGCCTGCCTTCTCTCCTTTTTCCTTTTTCTACAATTAAACATTTTTTCTTTTAACTCATGAAAGATTTCAAATACAGAGAATTGCAGATCTAACAGACAACTGGATTTGCTGTATTCGGTTCAGATCCTTCCTTTGTTAATACACGTGCTACAGCTGTGGCTAAATCCTCCCAAAACATTCCCCTCCCTGCGCTCCCGGAAGATTGTGTCATCCTACAGCTGATGCATGTCTCATCCAAGCCTGCTTTGATACTGCCACTCTACGGGAAAGTGACATTGCATGTGTCCCTTTTTTTAGGTAAAATTCACATAACATAACAGTAACCATTTAAAGCGAACAGTTCAGCAGCATTCAGTACATTCACGATGTTGTGTGACCACCACCTCTATCTAGTTCCAAAACATTTTCATCACCCCAAAAGGAAACCCCATGCCCAGCAGGCAGACACTCCCCATCTCCCTCTCCCCCCACCTCTGGTAACCACCAGCCTGTGTTCTGACTCTACGGATTTACCGATTTCCCTCTTCTGACATTTTATATAAATGAAATCATGCAGTATGTGACCTTTTGTGGCTGGCTTCATTTAGCATAACGTTTTCAGAGTTCACCCATGCCGTAGCACGAACCAGCACTTATTCTGTTTACTGCAGAAATACAGCACTTCTGTGTATCCATTCTCTGTTGATGGACATTGGGCTGTGCCCGTCTTTGGTTCTATTGAATATCCTGCTATGAACATATATGTGCAAGTACTGAGCAAGTCCTTTGAAGGCCCACTTGTTAACAAGGCCCTGGTCCCTTTGCTCGCCTGGGTATTTCTTTTCTGTGGTTGGCGTGTTGGCTTGGGAGAAGGGCGTGGGGAATACCCAGGTCATGGCGGTTCAATTATGAGGAAACTTCAAGTTTTCTAAGACTGTGGTCCCCTAAGGGCAACTCTATTGGGTACATCCTCAAACAGGTCAGAGGAGGTCCAATTTCACTGCTTCATGAAGAAACAGGCCCAGGAAGGTCAGGCGTGGGTGTCAAGGCCCCCACGGCCAGTCAGTGGCAAAGTGGAAACTGGAAACAGGTCCCCGACTCCTTGCGTTAAAACGTACCTGTGAGATCCACTGTTTAAGCCCTCACATGTAAGTGCGAACATGCCATATTTGTCTTTCCGTGCCTGGCTTATTTCACTTAACATAATGACCTGATTCCGCAAATGACATGGTTTCATTCTTTTCTACGGCTGAGTATTCCATTGTGTGTGCATATCACATTTCTTTATCCATTCGCCCGTCCATGGACACTTAGGTTGATTCCATACCTTGGCTATTGGGAGTGTCTTGCAGTAAACATGGGGTGCAGGTATCCCTTTGATAACCTGACGTCCTTTCCTTTGGACAAATACCCAGCGGTGGGATCGCTGGATCATGTGGTAGTTCTATTTTGGGGGGGCAGGGGATGAAGAGAGCTTGGTAAATGGGTACATACAGTTAGACAGAAGGAATAAGTTCTAGTCTTCGATGGCACAGTAGGTGACTATGGTAAACAACAACTTATTGTATATTTCGAAATAGCTAGAAGTTTTGAAATGTTCCCAACACAAAGAAATGAAAAACATTCAAGGTGATGAATATGCCAATTACTCTGATTTGATCATTACACATTGTATGCGTGTATCAACATGTCACATATACTCAGTACATATGTACAATTATGTGCCAATAAAAAATTTTTTTAATGTACCCACGGAATTGGAATTTATGGAAGTGGCTGAGAGACCACAGAGCTGCCAAGGCCGCGGAAAGGAGAATGCATTGCTCACGTTTCCCCAGAGAAGAGGGCACGCCGCGGCCGGCAGGGCCCAGGGGAAGCACTGGCTTTGGTCAGTGACTGGAGTGGCACAGGTCACAGCCTTTATGGGGTTTCCACAGGAAGGGCAAGGCAGGGCAGGGAAACAGCTTAGGACTGGCTAGTTGGAATGCCCCGTACCTGGCCCAGGGTGATTTAGGGCAGGGGAAATACTGGGGTGGCATGTGAGAGAGGAGATGGCTGCGGGTCCCTATTCAGGTTGGTTCCAGGGTTTGTAATTCGGGTTTCCAAACACCTGCAAAATCTGGACTGCAGGGGGGGCAGTCCACTTTGGCCATTAATTTGGCCCTGTGATTAATGGATGCCAAATAGACAAATACGGCGTCTAAGGAAACACGGAACACCCCTGGCCCGGTGCTTTTGGCACTGCCTGAGGTGCTTCTGGAGTTAGGGGCTCCCCAAGTCTCAGCGGCGTTTTTTCCCTTCTCCCCATTCATTCAGCGAACGCGGGCAGTGTGCCTGGTGGCTTCCTTGCCTCTGCTCCCGGAGAAGAGCTGGCCAGCTACAGACTCCCCTCCCCCAAGGCCTCGTGCAGCTACAAGCGGATGTGGC
Source organism: Avahi laniger (assembly GCA_963575035.1). NCBI lineage: Eukaryota > Metazoa > Chordata > Mammalia > Primates > Indriidae > Avahi > Avahi laniger. The sequence continues at coordinate 11,710 of CAUYSK010126447.1, read as the reverse complement.
CGATCCCAGCCCCTGGGGACAGCGCTGAGGACAGTCTGGCTGGGCCGGTCCCGCCTCTCCCGGATCAGCCTCGGACTTTAGTGTGGGGGCTGGCGCGCCCTCTGGCGGGAAATCGGAGAACAACCCAATTTTAGTGTCCCTACCCTTTAAGATGCGCTTCAAGCCCAGTTATTGTTACTCACATTAGGGCTTCTCAGGAAAGTTCTCTTCCCCACTGGTGCCCCTTGTGGAACCCACCCAGGCGCCGTTGGTGAAATGCGTAAATCAAATGTCCACTATGCACAAAGCTCTTTTCCCATCCCCTTATAAATGAGTCAGGAACTGAGTTGCCCGACCCAAATACCTGCCCAGTGAGTGTATTGGACAAATCGAATGCCCAGGCAGTTACAGTCACAGGGGCAGAGTGTGGGCAAGATTAGACTGAAAGGAGAGCTGGGAGCTGGCGGGAGCACTGAGTGAGGGATCAGATGCAACCAAGGAGACCAGGGAGGACTTCCTGGTGGTGACATTTGAGCTGAGCTCTGAAGGCAAACTGGAGTTCAGAAGTGGAGGAGGGGAAGGACCTTCCAGGTGGCGGGAGCAATGTCAGACCAGCACCAGCTGCTCCCTGTTCACTCCATCTCTTCCTCCCTCCCTCCCTGCTCACAGATTCCTTAAAATGCCCAGGAGGCCATGGTAGCCATCCTGTCCCAGCTCTTGCATCTGACCTCACCCACCTTGCACTCTGCTGCTGCTATCAAACACTCGACTCTGAATCCTGCATTTTGTTGTCAGTCCTCGAGCCCCCTGTTCCATGCCTTCGAGCAAGCCCTCTGCCCTCTCTCAATTTTTAGGGGCCCCTGGCAACTCCCCGCCTCCCACAGGCCTCCACGGCAGCTCTACTCATCTGAGTTTACAATATGGGTTTCTGTGTGAGGTTGCACTAGGGAAAAAAAAAAGGCCTTGCTTTTTAAAAATAAAGGTTTGCCATGCACGGCATTAAACACACTCTGAGAGTCCTTCCAGCCCTGGCCGGCAGGGTGCAAGGGTCCGGGCCCCAGCCCTGGGGGCCCTGTGCTGTCTTAGGGGCTCCTCCTTGCCTCCCCACTTCTTAGACCATCCTTCCACCACCCTGTTGAGCCAGAGGACATTTTTCCCTAAAGAACTCAGGCTGGGCTACCCCAGGACTCTGGGTCGAAGCAGTTGTTCAAGGGACACTCCTCAGCAGCAGGACAGGCGAATCCACTGTGGCGAGGAGACCCTGGAGTCGCACCGTAGCCAGTTCATGGCCACTGCCAGCCTCCTCATCGTTACTGTTCTTGTTTTACCACCCCTGCTGGAGAGGGGACTTGGATCCTGCCATCTGCCCTGCCGTGATGGCTGGCCACACCGGGGCAGAAGGAAGCAAACGCCTCTCCCGAAAGTTACCCTGCTAACTGCAACCCCCAAACAATGCCGGGCACACAGACCACAGAGTAAAAGGACTCCAGACTGCGTCCCAGAGAAGCCACGAGCCCAGTGCCGGCAGGGAGAGTGAGACAGAACTAGCGTGTGAAGACCCTGACTCTCCCCCGCTGCACAGGGGTCGGGGCTGGGGTGGGGGTGGTCCAGAGCCTCCGGTCTCCGTCCTTCTGGGCACATGGGCTGGGAGCTCTCAGTCAAGGGAGGCATCGGGACTGACAGACACAGGAATCCATGGGAGAACCGCCTGGCGCCTGGGGCGGGCTGCACCCCAGTCCCTAAGAGCTGGGGCAGACCCGAGGGGTAGAGACAGTCGAAAGCTGATGGACTGGGTGCTGGCTGTGCTCAGGGCCGGCTTCCTGAATGCTGGGCTTGGGCTGAGGCTGGGTGGGATGTCACAGCTTCAGGTCAGAAGGAAGAGGGGCCCAGCTGCCTGGGGCTGGAGGGGGGGGATGGGGGGAGCCCGAGCAGAGCAGGAGGGAGGCTCAGTTCCGGGAGACTTCCCAGTTCGAGCTGGGAGAGGGAGCAGGGGACCGCAGCGAGTGCCAGGGAGATGACCCGAGGGCTGCAGGACCCCTCCGGGGAGCTCCGGCCTGTGCTGGGGTCCTGGAAACGTGTGTGGAATAGAATCCCACGTGCGAGGGGAAGCAAGTGTTCAGCTCCGCGTCGGGCAAGAGTAGAGGCCAGTGTTGGGGGGATCTGGGAGACCTCAGGAACAGAGAAGCTGGGGTGGGGGGACATGGCCCCCTCCCCGGGACTCCAGCCAGCGCCGTGTGGAAGGGAGGATGGGACAGCCAGCCCAAGGGGTGGCCCTGCTGAGCCTGTGGCCTGCCCTGCTTGTCCCAGGACCCCGCCAGCCCCACCCCTGCCTGGGCCTCCCCGCGAGGCGCTCCCCTCACCAGGGCGTGGTCGGTGGCAGCCATGTCCCCCTCTCAGCCCCACTGTCCCTTCCTTCGCTACACAGGGCAATACCAGACGTCCTCTGAGGACCCTTCTAGAGTGACAGGCCAAAGTGGAAGGGCGTCCCGCACTGGGAGGACAGAACACGCTGACCAGACTGAGGGAGAAAGACTTTAATCTGGGCCGTCTCAGGGCTGTGGCTCCAGTTCAGAAAGGGGACGGGGTCTTCTCGCGTGGCTTCTCTCTGTCCTGGAACCAACGCCGGAAGTCTCTACATGGTCCTGGGAGAAAATCAGGACTCCTGGATGATGGAGCTGTGTGACTTCATGAGCTTTTGCAGGTGTCTAACTGCCTTCTTCACCCTTGCGTCGCCAGGGTCAGAACAGATGGACCTGCCCTGGACGGTCACCAGCCTGCACCGAGGCAGAAACCCATGGGCAGTGTCAGGACAGGAAGGGCTTCCAGAGCACCGGCCCCGCCCTGCACTAACCAGGCCCCTGAGAGGCGCGGGAACTTGCCTGAAGTCACACAGGCCATCGGTGGCAGATCTGGGACATCAGCCTCTGACCTCAGTGATCTTGACCCTCCCAGGGAGCCAGGGCTGCCGGACTTTGCACCCACCCCTCGGACTGCCTGTGCCCCAGACCACCTGGAGCGAGGGACGCAGAGGCTGCGGAAGGGCCTGGCCCTCGGAGCTCTCTGGCCCAGGCCGGAGGAAGTGATGACTGGCCGTGGGACCTGGGGTGCCACAAGCCAGTGAAGACGTTGGACCTCATGGCCCGCGGCCCTTTGGGGTCCCATAGTGTAGGGCGCAGAGCCTGCCGCTGAGGAGCCAGCCGGTGGTCACGGGGAGGGCCGCGCTCTCTCCTCCCCTCTCTCCTGTGACCGTCCTGGGAGCTCCGGGGACTGCCTGGTCCCATGCTCCACCCCCAAAGGCGTGGGACTTACACGATGGCCTCCCTGGGACACTCCACTGAGGTCCTGTACCAATCCGCCAGCTTCCTGACAGGAATAGCTCCCTTGAAGTACTCCAGGCAGCATTCCCGGCCCACGTTGGTCGCTCGGGCTGCAGAGAGAAGGCGGGGGAGGCGTCCCTGCGTGTCTGCGTGTGTGTGTCACCGTGCCCATCTGTGTGTGCGCTGTGGGTGGGTCTGTGGGGCCTGCGTGTTTCATCGTGTGTGTGTCTCCATGTTAATGTGCGTGTGCACGTGTGTGTGTGTGTGTGTGAAGTCTCTGCATATGCTGGGGTCCTGTGTGTGTTGTGTGCCTGTGTCTGCGGGACAGTCCCGGGTGCACCCGCGCGCGTGTCTGCGTCTAGCCACCGTGTCGCAGCTTTCCTCTCCCAACCTGATATACAAACTTCTTTTTCCACGTGTTCTTGGAACCAGTCCCCCCATCTTTATGCTGAGTCCCTCGTTATACATAAAACCCATTAATAAAACAGAAACTAACAAATGGCTCTGAGAACTGTCCATTTTCTGCCATAAAACCACGACCACGGCCATCGCCGCAGCCGCCGCGGTCCGCGATGCACCGCACGTCGGCCTCACGAAGCTCATCCCCAAGTGCTGGGACGGCAACGTCATCCTCATCGTCCTTTGCTTTTCATTGCTTCCCCCAAAATCCTCTCGCTGCCGGCCCCTCACATCCTTCGTGGGAGTCGGGGGGGTGTAAATAACACACAAATACGTGTGTGTCACCGCTGTGGTTCCCGTGCCCCCGCCTCCTGCCCTCCCGGTGCCCTGGCCGCCTGGCCCCTGTGCTCACCTGCGTGGCTGTGCCGCAGGGAAGTCCCCAGGAGGAGGGTGGCCAGGAGCAGCGTCTTCAGGGCAGCCATGGTGCTGGGAGCCTCCAGAGGCTGTCTCTGCTCAGGGGACACCAGGCTGAGAGCCCAGCGTGGCGGTGATCTTTTTATCCTCTTTGAGGGCATTGGCCCGCCCCCCGTCACCTCCCTCACGTCCTTCCGTAGGCCAGTGCAGTTCGAAGAATTTGAGAATGATTCAGTAGAAGTCCAGTCCTGGAATGTTTGTGGATTTCCAAAGAATGGATGCTCAACTAGAAGAGAGGTGGGGGTACATGTGTCCGGGGTCCACGGCAATGACGTACTTCTCCTTTCTAAGGGGACATTTCTTGGTTCCTCTCTTGGTAGAATTGAAAAGCCTTCATACTCAACTGGGTTCACCCCCTGCTCTGAGGCTGGTGAGCTTCCTTCATGCCTGGGGCCCTGCGGGGGACAGACCAGGGGTGGGCAGCCAGGCAGGGGCCCGCTGGGCTCCTCACTGCATGGTGGGTGAGCTCCCGGGTGCTGGGAAGGCCGTGCTGGGAGGAGCCAGGCGTGCTGTGCACACCCATACGGGCGTCACCCTACACGGGGGTCCGCACTTCACCTGACTCAGAAAGGCCAGGCCCCTGGCGACTTTGGTTTCATGTCCTTCCTCAGGCTGGGCCCTGACCCCAGAAGGTCAGAGCCCAGTGGGACTTTAGTTATTATTTAATCCTAATATGAATACATTGGGAATCTGCATTCCCCAAATGGGGCGCCTTAGGGATGCAGGACAGAAAGGATGGGTAAGAGACGATGCTGCCCATGGCCAGCAGAGCTGTGTCCCCAAGCCTGCGGAGAACACCTAGCAGGGTCCTGCCTGAGACAGGCCCTGAGCGGACCTTCCATGAGCCCCGTGTGAGGCTTCCTGCCCAGCCGCGGGCCACTGCACCACTGCATGCCTATCAGTGCCCTGGCCACCAGGGAAAATTGCCACTTGTCCCCTAGGGCTCCCACCTGGGGCTGGGGTGTCCCATGCTTGTCTCCAGGTGGGCAGCACCAAAGCGGGGCGGAACCTGGGCTTTGATTCTGACTCGTGGGATCCTGTCCCTGTGTGACCAGGGCAGGCAGCTCAGAATGACAGCGCTCCCGCCTCCGTCCGCAACACGGTGCAGGTGCATTCGAAGCTCGCAGGTCCTCTCTGGCCTCAACTGCGTCTCCTGCAGAGGGAATTCGGGCTGTCCCAGAGAGCCCCGCCAAGACGGCAGGTCTCAGGAAGATGGGGCCACCCCTTGGTGGGCCTCCCACCAGCATTTCTCTGCTTCTCTTGGGGTTGCATCAGCTGCCAGAGATGCCAACCTTGTCCCCACCTCAAGCCACAGCCCAGAGGGGTTCTTTGCCCCCAGCTGTTCCTGCTGTCCCTGGGCACGAGCAGGAGAGTGGGCAGGGCCATGCTGCCTGTGCACAGGCTTGGTGCCAGCTTCCCAAAGAAGGGGAGGAGCACCCAACAGGGTCCCCCTTAGAGGAGGCCAGGTTGGGGGGGAGGGGTGCACGGCGGAGGGAAGCTCCACCCTAGAAACAGGGCCTGGCCCAAAGGTGCCTGGGAGGACCTGGGCCCTAGCAGGGGATGGGGGGAGCTTGTCTCTGCCCATCACCCTCAATGCTCTCCGTGACCTCTGCCCAGTGGCTTCTGCTCACCCTTTTGTGACTTTGCCACCTGCCACAGAGGCCACCGAATGCTTTTCTGTGATATGTTTAGCAACTTTGCTGATGGTGAAGCAGCCCCACCCCCACTCCTGGGGAAACTCCTCTAGTGGGTTTTGAGTCCGCTTTGTTCCGCCGCAGACTCAGAACTTTTCTCCAGAAGTACCGAAATTCCCCTGTTGGTTCTAGAGAACAGGTCACAGCAGCAGCAGCGGGTTCTGGGCTGGGAGGGCTGTCTGGCTGGGAAGGAGAGCAGAGAAGCAAATGTGAGTGACCTGTCCGTGTCCCTCGGGGCTGCGCCAGGTGCCGTGGGGCAGGCAGAGGCCAGATGCAGCCCCTGCTCTTGAGGGGTTCACAGTGGGGTGGGGGTTGGGGAACAAGGTCTGGCCCCTCCCAGGGAAGACCTTGGAAGGCTGCCTGGAGGAGGCATCCAGGGCCAGGCCTTGTACATAGGATTCATACCCGGGGAGGAGGGAGGGCATTTCACATGAGGGCACTGCTTGGGCATGGGGGAGGAGGAGGAATGTGCAGAGATAAATAAATGGCCTGGCTGCAAGGCGGAGAGAGGGACCTGCGTGAGGACAGGCTGTGTCTGCTCTGCGCAGTGCCAAGTGTGGTGTTGGCACACAGTGGACCTTCAGTGACGCTTGACCCCATAAACACCGGACGGAAGGAAGGGCAGGTGGGACCGCCATGCAGGGCCCACCGTGCCTCTCCGCCTTATTTGGGAAACAGTGGAGAACAGGGACATTTTCGAGGTGGTTTCCTCGCCAGGCATTAACTGAATTTATTCCTCCTCGGTTCTCCCAGGCTATGAAATGGATTCCAAGGGACCTTCCAGACAAAATGTCCTGGAGTCTGGGCCTGTGAGAAGGTCCTCGGGAGGACCTTTATGGTGCTGCGAGCATTCTAGGACCTGGAGGTCCCTTCAGGCAATCAGGAGTGCTCCCTGGACGAGGCGGCAGCAGGGGAGAGGATGCTCCAGCTGGAGGAAGGGAAGGGCCATGGCAGGAAAGCAGGCTAGACCCCAGAAAAGCACAAAAGGGGAATTGGATCTGAGTGGGAGACAGCGACTGCCTGTGTCACCCCCTCTGACTAATGCCCGCCGCTGGCCAGACTCTCGGCTTGTGCACCCGCCTATCTCCCCACAGCCCCCAAGGCTGCCGCCATGCAGGGCCCCTCGGGGTAAAACCAGCTGGAGGGGATCAACGCCCCCACCTGCTTTGGCCACAAGTGGCCGGACCAGCCAGATTCTGGGTCCTTCTTCCTGAGAGAGAGGGAGCCCCCCGCTACCCGCAGCCCCAGGCAAACTGCAGGCTCTACCCAGGCTTCTGGGAAGCCTGTCCCCAGGGATGGGATGGAACCAGGGATGCCGTCGGTCACAGAGCAGGGGCCTGGTTGCCGGGTGGGAGCTCTTCATCATCTTCAATTGCACTTGACAGTTGTCACCAGGAGGGGAAGGCTGGGCAGAGGTGTCATCCCAGGTCACGCAGCATCAGCGGAGGCTCCAGGAGGGACAGTGACTTGCCCAGGGTCTCCCAGAGCATCTCAGTAAGGACTGAGCACTTTACCCGGTCGTCTCCGTCCTGTGACAGTTGAAGCTGGATCCGACCTGCCCTGCCCAGGGGGCCGAGAACTAGGGATGGTGGCCAGCCTGGCTGAGATGGGAGGGTCCCAAATGGTATTCCCAACCTGATCCCTAAATATGGACACTTCCCCCTTCCCAAGGGCGTGGTGAGCTCATCGACGAGCCTGGCATTCCTGACATGTTGTCAGTCCATTTGGTTACTCAGCTCAGAAACCCGAGGGTCTTCCCTGCCCCCGGATTCTCCCTCATCAGCCACGTTCAGTCCGTCAGCAAGACCTGCTGAGTCGGCCACCTGGCTGTGCCTCGAATCCGCCTCCCTCTCCCTCCATGTCTCTGGGGACCACGTCCCGGCTTCCAGGCTCACCCCCTTCCATCCCCTCTCCTGGCTACAGCCCAGCGATCTTTCCACAACACAAGTCTGAGCAAAGCTCTCCCTACTCAAAATCCTTCAATGCCCCCCTCTGCCCCTCAGGATGAAGGCCAGATTCCTGTTTACTTCTCCTTTCAACTCTCTCCTCCAGCCCCACCACCCACCACACCAATTTGTCCCAGCCATGCGGACCTTCTCTCAGTTCCTTGAAAACGCGTGCTCTCACTGACTTCCAAGCCCTCGTACAGCCTGTTCCCTGGACTAGAACACTCTCTTCCCCTGCCCCATCCCACTCTCTTTCACTCCTACCCTCTTTCAGAGCGCAGCTTGAACATCACTTCCTTCCTCCAGCCCCTACCTTCCTCTGTGTCCCCAGAGGTCACTGACTTCCCCCATCATGGCTGTCTTCCTGTTGTATCATGATTGCTAGACTCATACCAAAGAATGAAATCCTTGGAAACAAGGATCTCTTTTATGTTCCAACTTGTTCCTCCAGGACTTAGCACTCAGTAGGTGCTCAGTAAAATATGTTTATCAAATGGATGAAGAGGCGAGTGGTTGGATGGTTGGGTGAATGGATGACGAATGGGCAAATGAGTAAATGAATGGATGTGCAGATAAATGGATAGATGGATGCATGGGTGGATGTATAGTTGGATGATGTATGGTGGATGGATGGATATGTGGATGGATGGTGGATGGATGATGGATGGATATCAGGATGGATGCATGGGAGGATGAGTGGATGATGGATGGATGGATGGATGGATGATGGATGGATGGATGGATGATAGATGGACAGATGGGTGGATGTATAGATGTGTGGGTGGATGGATGGTGGATGGATGGTGGATGGACGATTAATGGATGGAAGGATGAGTGGATGATGGATGGATGGTAGATGGGTGGCTGTGTGGATGTGTAGATGTGTGGAGGAATCGATGGATGGTGGATGGATGGATGGATGATGGGTGGGTGGATGTGTGGATGTGTAGATGTGTGGAGGGATGGATGGATGGTGGATGGATGGATGGATAATGGGTGGGTGGATGAGTGAGTGGACGGATGTGTGGATGCACAGATGGAAGGATGGGTGAACAGGTTGATGGATGATGCATGGATGCACGCACAAATGCATAGATAAATGGATGGTTGCTTACAAATTTCTGAACTACAGCATTGGCCTAGCTTACATGCAGGGGCTCCTTCACCCTAGAAAAAAATTGTTTTTAATCTCTAGAGTGTCCTACCAGTTCATGAGACATACCTGAATCCTTCTGTCATGGATGAAGCAGAGAAACCTAACCAACGGCACCCTGACACTTTTTCCACCTAGTTTACAACTTTCTTGTGGGTTGTGGCCATTTTCTGCCAAAGCTGAATTGCTTCAGCTGTGGCTTCTATCTCAACCCTTCTTTGTCCCAGAGGGGCCACCCCCACCTCCTGGCTCTTCACTCTTCCCCTCCCTGACCCCTTCCCCTCGCTGACAGCATGAGCCTGTCTCTCCACTCCAGAAAGACCTCTCCTTGACCTCAACACCCCCACGTGCAGCCCTCCTATTTCTCCTTTCATTCACGACCAAACTTCTCCAAAGTGTGGTCTACACTTCCCACTACCATTTCCTCTCTGCCCACTTGTGACTTCATTAATCCTCAGCAATGTGGCTTCTGCCCCTGTTGCTTCAGAGAAGCCACATTCTCTGAGCCTCGCAAGCCCCCATAGCCACGTTCTGAATGTCCATCTCCTCACAACGGGCAGTGTGGGGCAGTGGTCACCAGCAGATACTGTGGCTGGGATCATTATCTAGAGCCCTGAGTCCCAGTCCCTCTTCCACCTGCTCCTGGTTGTGTGACCAACAACAATTTTATGAACCTCACTCTCCTCATCTGTATAATGGGTGTGTGATGATAGATGATCCCTCATGGCATGGCTGGGAGAATTAGCTGGGATGATGTGTGTAAATTCCTGGTCTCCAGCGGGCTCTGTGAATCTCCTCGTCCTCCCTGGGAGCCCATTCCCTTCTTGACACTCCAGCCCACTGGGATTCGGGACATGGTTCTTTCCTGGGCACCCTGTGGGCTCCTCTTCTCAGAAACATGGCTGAGCTCTCATCACAGGCAAGGCAGCGGTCTCAGCAGTTACATCTCTTAGTTTACTTTGTCCTCCCAAGAACCTCAGGAGGTAAGAACTATTATTTTCTACAGATGAGAAAATTGGGGACCAATCGGAGTGGTTTGAAAACCTGGTCCAAGGGCACAGAGCTAGCAGGTGGCAGAGCACGCCAGGTCCTCTGTCCCAAACTTTGTTTCCACCTCAAGCGACCTTCTCTCCCTCCCCGAAGTCATCTACTCCAGACCTGTGACTTCTGGTCGGACACTCCCTAAATCCTGTCCCCAGCCGGACCAGTGACTGGTCAGACACCCCTGGGCTCTGCCCCTTGCTCTGGCCTCTCCTTGCCCCCCTGTCTGCAGGATTTCTGCTCTCTCTGCCTGGAAGTCCAGCCAGCTCCGCGCCGGTCTGTCTCCCACACTGGGCTGTGGGCTCCTGGGAGGCAGAAATGTGTCCTCTCGGGGTTCACTCAACCCCAAGAACAAGCAATGACAGATCGAGTCTCCTCTCAAACCAGCTTCCCTATTTTTCTGTTCGGCATCACCCTGCCTCCCCGTCGGCCCACCAGCCTGAAACTTTGCCCTTGACTCATTTCGGGCCTCCACCCCCGTGTCGCATCAGGCAGAGATCCTGCTACCCACGGCCTTGGGCGGGCGCTTGGCTTCCTCACCTCCTGCTCACTCATGCCAGCTCAACCCTCGTCCTTCAACCCGGACAGCCTCAACACCTCTGGGCCGAGTTCCTCCTCTCTGGTCTCTCCGGACACCGTCCAGCCTGCATGCCCATATCTGGTGGGTCTCTCACCAAGCTGCTCTAACCATGGTGTGCCCTCCTCAAGAACCATCGATGGCTCCCTGCTTTCTTCTGCATCCAGCCTTCAGGCCACTCTTGAAGCCGCACCCTCAGTCTACAGCCCACCCTTCCTATTCAGTGTCATCTCACTGCTTCCCATCATTCCGCTCCTTTGAGGGCCAGCGTGTTTCCTCGCCGTGTGACTTGGTTTGCTGCTCCCGGCCTCCTGTCCCCTTCTTGTCTGGAGTATCTCCCCACGAACCAAAGTCTACCCATGTCTCCCATATGACATGCTGTAAAAGATGCAGCAAGGGCGTCCCCGTGCAGTTGAGGGCATAGGAGCAAAGGGACTGAAGCAGGCAACCCGGTTTTGAATCCAGCTCTCCCGTCCACAGGTGGTGACACTTCGACTTAAAGTCACTTCTCTCCAGGCCCCGGTTTCCACATGCTCAAACTGAAAAGAATAACAGCAACCACGTTAGGGGGCTTCGGTTCGCATCAGCCGCCTCTCTGCGCGGATCTGGCAAACCGCACGCATTCCAGCTTTAAATATCGTCTACATGTCAACGACTGCCAATTTCTCTTGCGAACTCCAGACTTGTGCGTCCAGCTGCCTACTCATCATGCCCCAGAGGCATCGCCACCCCCCAGCAGCCCCGAGATGAGCTCCCGATTGTCACCCACCCCCACGCCCGCCCCGCCCCCATTCCCCCCGCCAGCCCTTCCTTCCGGTTCCTCAGGCCAGAAATCCGGGCGCTATCCTTGGCGCCTCTTCCTCTCGCCCCCCGCTTCCCATCTGTCGGCGAGCTCGTGGCTATGCCTTCCAAACGCACCCAGGAACCGGCATCTCCCTCGCTTCCCGCAGCCGCCTGCAGTCTGTTCTCAGCACAGCAGCCAGGGCCAACCCCAGCGCTGCGCCCTGCCCGCTGCCCTCTCCCCCCGTCCCTCCCCCCACAACACCCCGCTCTGGCCGCACCGGCCTCCTCTCTGGCCCCAAACTGGCCAGACGCGCTCCCTCCTGAGGACGCCTGCACGGGACTGTTCT
>CAUYSK010126446.1:0-17248 GCA_963575035.1 Avahi laniger | reverse complement strand
GTTCCTTGGAGATGCCTCCGTGTGATGGCTAAATTGTCTCTCTGGGCACCCACGGGTAGGGAGGGGGAAGGAGAGAATGGAGCGCTATGGCATCTGCGGCTAGGCTCTGGTCTGCACCCAGGGAGGTGCCCCGAGGGGGCTGGGAGCCCAGCGCTGAGTCCGCAAGAAGCCTCTGTTCACTGGCGGCAGCCATCTCTGGGCTGGTGTCGGCAGGTCTCTCCAGCCTCTCAGGAGCCACCAGCAGTCCGAGATGCAAGGGAGGGGGAACTTAGCTGCTCCACCTATCCTTGTGGCTGGTCTCCAAGCCTCTCGGGACCTTTCTCCTTCCAGTTCTCCTCTACAACATTTTTCCGTAGAGTCTCCTGTAGTCTCAGGCACCCTTCCTTCTGACCCTCACCCGATCTATGTTTCTGTGCTTGCTTATTTTTTTTCTCTTTCTTCTAAAATTCGTCTTTTTTGCAGAGACCTTCTGACTGGCGGCTTGTCTCTTCCGCCATCTTGGCTCCTCCCCCGATATAATTTTTATATCTAGAAAACCTCAAGGAGTCTGCCAAGAGACTCCTAGAATTGATAAATAAATTTAGCAAAGACTCAGGTCACAAAATCAATGTACAAAAATCAGTAGCATTCCTATATATCAACAACAGTCAAGCTAAGAATCAAATCAAAGACTCAATACCTTTCACAATAGCTACAAAGGAATGCTTTTATTTTATTATTTTTTTTTAATTTTAGAGGACTAGAACCTTATTGGAGGAATGTCTGTGTCATTCTACCAGGTAAGACAACTTGATCCACAGAGGCAATCATCAAAGGGGAGAGGTATGTAGAATAAAGTAGGAGAGTAAGATAATTAAGATTATTTGTGAACTTGAGGGAAAGCAGTTCATCCAGTAATGTTTGTCTTGTAATTTTTCTGAATAAAAGAGGAACAGCAGATTAGGAGTTGCTACCAGAATTTATATAAGGCAGGTGGATATAATTGGCACAAAGGAGTGGATGGTAGGGAATGCTTCAGTTCACTGGCCAGATCCCTATTCCCCCAGCAACTGAAGCACTCATTATCTCAGCTGCTGAGAGCTGGCAGCTGACATCTTTCAGCGAGATGCCTCTGGGGATTGAAGGGAGCCATGTTGCCAAGACTATGCTCTTTTTCTGGGGCAGCCAATGACTGGTTGAAACTATAAAAGGCTCAGCCTACTTGCCAGACTAGGGAATGTCTCTAAAGGGTATCTCAACTGCTGAGCTCCTTTTTGGGTTTGGCTGAGGCCTTTATTGAAACTTCATCTTTTCCTGTCACTCTTTCATAGATATTAATACCCAGGGTATCCCCCAACAAATTTATTACACACAAATATTTATCTTGTTATCTTATTTCCAGATTTTCAATAGCAAACTAACAATATAAAAATAATATGCATATTTTGTAGCAAAATATTTTATGGACAGGAATCCATGTTATAGTAATACTTGAACATGTTTCCAACACATATGTGTCTGAGCATGTTCATTGCAACACTGATTTTAATTGGGTAAAATTTGAAACATTTAAATGTCCGTTGTTTTTGGAATAGTTAAGTGAATTATGGTATATCCATAAAACTGAATGCTACTTACCTGTGGAAAGAAGTGAGATCTTAAAATACTACCTTGGAAAATAAACTTTCTAAGGTTTATTGTTAAATGAATAAAGGAAAATATAGGAAATATGTTTAGCAAAATTCTATTTGGTTAACTCATCTAATTTTGTAGGTTAATTTTTATTTATATAACACAGGCTTGTAAAATTTCAGAGTATCATGCATATACATAACATCTGCTAAGTTGTCAGAGACTAAAACAAAGTCACCTATACAGCTACTAGAAATCATCAGACTTTCATTAGCAACACTGTGCATTAGATAATGCATTCAAAATCCTGAGAAAAATTTATATTCAGAATTTTGTACTTAGGCAGTTTTTAATGACTCAAGGAAAGATTTTGTGGTATAATATTAGATTTGCAATATTACAGATAATATATACAACATGAAAAAAACTGCAGATAATTGTGTGAGTGTGTGTGTGTGTGTGTGTGTGTGTTTGTGTGTGCTAATTACCCAGTAGTTATATTGGACTGGTGGGTTTGCAGGTGATTATGTTTTCCTCTTAGCACTTTTTTCTCTTTTATTTTCCAATTCTATGTAAAGTATATATTCACAAAAACAAAACAAAACAAATCAAAACTTTAGGTCGGCGTTTCTTTGTGGTCACCATCCTACTTGTTTCAGAATTTTGTAAGATAATGGAATTGTTGAAGCTCTATCGGCGACCGATTGTGTTAGAAACTGTAGACATGGGGCTTGGGATCCTACATCTTAAATTAGCATCCTTAAAGTTTACGAAAACTGGCTGAGATAAAAAGCAAAGAATTCTCATCATAATGCATTGGTTTGGCAGATCAGAGATTAGCATTTTCATTGTTGTTTTCTTGATGTTTGAAGATTGGGCACTACTTTGCAGCGTCTCAAATATGAGCTGGAAAAAGACCAGTGTCATCTCTCCATTTGTTCCATGGACACCAACATTAAAACTGCTTTCCTTTATCATTACAGTTCTATACAGGATATGTTCTGACCCCAGCTACAGAGAAAGAAACTGAGTCTACATTTCAAAGAAGATGTCTTTTTTCGAAACTATTATTTCTTAATTATTTGTCTATTTTTTAAAAAGATTTTTCTTACCCAATTTTGTGGACTCCTATGTCACATTTGCTCAGGCTGTGTTTGTGCTTAAATGAAAACCAACAGTAATTTAAAAGGCCTTCTGCTCTAGGCTAGGGGCAAAAATAAATGGCGAATTAGAAGGTGAAGCTACAGTTCAAACAGAAGTGTGTGTGCTTTTGTTCCCAGGTCACTCTGGTCTATTGCGGCTGCTGTGATACTTTGTTAGGCTGTGCCCACCTGGGACAGAAGACAGAAGTCAAAATAAGTTCAACTTTAAAAAAAATGCTAATCTTAGAAAATGTTTAATATGACTTGTTTTTAAGAAAAGTTTTATTTATGAGTTGTTAATTTCCCCATGTGAATGAGTTGTAATATGGACTCAGGAATCCAACATTTTACTCACTGAAAACCTTAAACCCTAACGAGCTGAAACATTTGCTGCTGCTCTTTCTCCTAGAGGGGGTGAAAAAAAATCTTTTAGGATCTTGTGGAGAAAATTTATTTTGTTTAATTAAAAGCACATAAATTAAGATGCTGTTTAACTCATTAATGGTGTCTTTAAAATGCATTTATTCATCTGTCTTCTCTAAGGACAAATGAAGCAATTATAAGTCAGGTATTTCTTTCACTTAAGGTGTGACTAGGAAATGTATGATTCAGAAACTGAGAGAACGCTCACCAAAACAAATTGGCATTCAAATCATTGGCGTAAATGATGTTGTTTAGGCAGGACTGATGGTAGGCTGAGTTGTGAAATAGGCACATTAAATTTGTGGCCCCACCGTTGTCTCCTTTCTGCAGCTGTCCTCTCCCTTCCAGTAATCTCAGTGCCATCCCTTACACTTCCATGTGCACCCACTAAGAACGATTTTCAGAGAAATCGCACGCATTAGCTTGATGAGATGAGAGATTTTCCAGCTGCGATCTGGGGAGAGACAAAGCTTTAGAAAACATGCCATAGGGGCCGTGGCAGGGAAGTCGAGGGATTCTCAGTGAAGGCCCTCACTTCATGACCTCTCTCTCAACCAGATTAGTCACACTTATATCTGTTTTACACTTGAGTTTCTCTGCGTGATTTTGTTTAATGGAAGTGTTCTAGTGACAGGAACATGGGCCTTGAATTTGGATTTGATTCTTGACTCCAACATGCACTGCTGAAACAACTTAGCCTTTTTGATCTTGATTCTCCTTATCTGAAAGCTTTAAAATAATTATCTGTATATTCTTACAAGTCTATTGTAATGATTAAAAGAAAACCCTTAGTCAAACAATCATGGTGGCTGGCACATAGTAGGAATATAAAATGTATGTTAGTGTGGATCTTTCTAAATTCTACTCCTATTTTATTGTATTAATATTTCTTTGATGCTTGTGGGTTGTTCTTTGTTATGTTGAGGTGACGTGTAATCATTTATTTGGGTGTAGAAAGACAGGCAAAAGTGATGATGCTAACCACTGTGAGACTTAAGTCAGGGATTGATTGGAGATGGCTAGGACAGTACAGGCTCCTTACAGTATGCCATCTACAGCTAAGGGCAAAATGTCACTCTTGCCAATGTAATCAATGGCATCGTCCTTGTGATTGTTCAGCTATGAGAGGAACTTGCCTATTAAGATGATTACTTGGAACTGGGATTCACCAGGTAATGCTGAACAAAAACCACTCTGCGTGTAATTCTGTCCACAGCAGACTGTGTTTACCTTAGGGTTTTGAGGATTAAGAAACCCTAGCTTTCCATTTTCTAGGATGAAGCAGAGCCTATATAGATTTAAAACCAGACATGACAGCATCTAAACAGCTTTCCCGTCTGCTTCCCTCTTCATTTTCTCGAGTGGCCCAACCCCTTGAATGATGACTGAGTGAAAATAAGCCAGGGGCTCACATACCGTCTGTGACATGCTGCCAAGGACTGTATCGCTGAGTTAATCTGATCAGTGAGATAGGCTGAAACTCCCTTAAAATGTGGATTTTCTTAAATGGATTATTCAACCCTCTGGCCTCTCTTGTGTTCACACTGCTGTATACTTCCTGCTAGCTCTGAATAATTTTCACTCTACAAAGTGAAATAAAAATTCCCTACATTTTTATAGCATTATATAGTTTTCAAAGTGTTTTTACGTTTGTTATTCCATGTGATCATTGCAATAACCTTGCAAGATCATATTTTATTTTGATTCTTTACCAGAGAAGAAAGGGAGGTTAAGAAAGGATAAATGACTTAGAGCGATTCTCTACATGACCAGATGCTAGCACATGTGTAATTGCCCTTGTCCTCATTCCAGGTATCCTGATAGTTAAATCGTGCTTCTTGATGGGTAAGGGCTGTATTTTAAACCTCTTTGATGCCAGATAACACTCTCATCAGCTCATTTGGCTGTTTCCTCTTGTCAGTTCAACTGGATGCTGATGTATCCTATTGCCTGTTGTGCTTATTTTGGTAAGGATATAAAAACAAATGCCATTTTCTTTTTCTTCTTTTTCTTCTTCTTCTTTTTTTTTTTTGATACTCAACTAGAACAAATCTTGAATTTCTCTGAATAATATTCTTTTCTTTTCTGCTTTTTTAAAGACCTACAACCAGTTTTAATAATACCAGGGTCTTTCATGGATACCTAATTAACACAAATTCAGTGAGCATTAAAGATTTACTGCTCCGCAGGGATCTGAGCAAAGTAAACTTTCCTCTGTTTGCTTATACAGCATCATTTATCTTGAAGTGATTTGGGTAACTAGAAAAAAGATTGATCATTTTTTTCTTTCTGTACTTAGTTTTAAAATATCACACTCGGGTTATTGTTTTCAAGATAATTACTTTTTATTCCACTCATGCTATCTGGTTTACAAATTTGTGAGAATTTTGATATTTATTGAATTCTATACCTCTTCAAGATTCATGGACATCACATGCTGCAGAAAAAGTTACATAGAAAAACTACCTTCAAAAACTTTAAATGGTAGCTTAATTTAAATATATGAGACTATTTATAATTACTTTCCAGAAGGTACTATTACTTTTATTTTCCTTTGAGACTATCTTATCATCATACTCATCAAAAAGTGTTACAACCCTTTTCTGTAACTATATTTTATGTTGGGCAGAATTTAGAATGTATTTAAAAATTTATTTGGTGTATATAAACACACATGCACACATATGCATATATATGAGACTATGCAGAAGAAAGGTTACCCTAACAATAGCCTTAACATTATGATTGATCTGTCTTTTCCTAGCATCAGAAATGTGTTTGTGTGGGTACATTCATAGTCCTCAATTGGCTCTCTGTGTGACTAATAGGGAGTTTTGGAGACATAGCTATTGCTTATCGAGTAAGTGACTTGGCCTAAGTTTAGCACTAGCTCTACCACTGTTAACAGCAGTAGAATAAAGCTAACTTTTTAGGTTTTCAGCATTTCCATCTGTGATATAGGAAATAATAATATAATGCTTAATAAGTTTTTTTAAGGATTAAATGAGATAGTATGTGTATTATATGGAGTACAATGCCTGCCACAAATAGATACTCAGTAGATTTCTTTTTCTTTTTGACGAACCGTCTCTATTTTGAGGAGTTAAGAATTATCACTGAAGAGAGAAAAACTAAATCATTGGCTAATCTAGCAGTCCAGACATGTTCTTGAATTCCCAGTACCGCTGCATGTATCAAACGAGCTAGTCAACCAGAAAGATTTTCAAATAATTGACTTTAGTAAGAGATAAAGATTTTTGGTTTTCACTGAATTTACCAGTTTTTCCGAGTCGAATAAGGCAACTGGTAGTTTTTGTTGTGGAAAAGTTTTGAATCCTATCTGAAACTATTTATAACTGAATACAGAGATCCAGGAAACAAATTGCAGTAGATCAAAGAGGATTCAGAACCTTGTTATTTTATATATATGTAAATTACAGGTTTGAAGACTAGAAGTATCTGTCTTCCCTTTATACGTAGATGCCAACAAAGTTAGGAATTCTTAATTCCTAATTAGAAGAGAAGAATTGCATCATGAAAAAAGGAGTTTGGAGCAAGAATAGTCTGGAATTTTAGTGTTAGTCAACTATAGTTACGTACATTTTGTCAGGTTGCATTTTATTTTCCTTATTCTTAAAAATATCCATGTATTTTCTAAAAACATTAAGCTCCTTTCCGTGCCATGGTTAGAATTTCTTTCCTGTTAAGAATTCTGATTGAAAAAGCTCCATGTGGTACATTCATTAGGACTGATGATTAAGAGCAAAGTGCTGCATTCTGTTATAACTTTTGTATTTTGATTCTGTAAAACATTTCAACTAACAAGTAATAAATTTTGTGTTTGATAATAAGATGATGAATTTGTTCAATTCTATTTATTTTTTCTTTTGGGAAGTAGTGATGAACTCCTAGGCAGTGAGCTCCAACAAGCACCTTCGTTACATTTTGTTACTGCTATATGCAGCCTTTCAACATAGATTATCCTTTAAATAGATAATCTTGCACCTGTAATCCCAGCAATTTGGGAGGGTGTTGCAGGAGGATCACTTGTGGTCAGGAGTTTGAAATCAGCCTGGGCAACATAGTGAGAACCTGTCTCTACCAGAAAACAAAAAAAAAATCTTAGCTGGGTGTGGTACCTGCAGTCTTAGCTATTCAGGAGTCTGAGGCAAAAGGATTGCTTGAGCCCAGGAATCTGAGGCTATAGTGAGCTATGATCATGCCAGTGCACTCCAGCCTGGTCAACAGAGCCAGACCTTTTCTCTTAAAAAAAAGTTAAATAAATAAAATAATGGCTTTTGAGATAGAAATGGTAAAGCAACTTATATTTCTGGTTTTGTGCCATGCAAAAAACGGAGCCCTTTTCCACTGCTTATACCTTCCCATTCACCCACTCCAAGTCTGCATTTAATCCTCCTCTTCTGTATGTCTATTATCTCGAGGTATTTATGCTCATAGCAGTTGCTGCATTGCATTATAATTTACCTACCTTCTCCTACTATTATAAAAAGATCCCTTTCATAAAGGTTACTTGTGTCATTTATTTATATTTTTTTTGCCCTGGAATTAAGCACAGGAGCTGGTGCACAGAAGATGCTGCTGAACACAAATTTATTGATTCAATGAATGGTTTGCAACTCAGCAAAAACTCTTCCCTAAGAGGAGAAATACGGTGGTACTGACTACTTTACTCTTACACATATCTGCCCGCCCCTAGCTTTAATGTTTCCATTTTCATCAATCAATCCCTTCTAGTTAATCATTTTGAGATGAAAAAATAACTAGGAAAAACCTCATATTACTTACAATCAATAGTTACATGTATTCTCTGACTTCTTAATATTTTAGGTTTTTGTATATGGACTTGAGCTAACTTTATTATTGATAGATAAGTAGATAGGTATAGATATGGATAGGTAAATAGAAGATAGGTAATATTATCATTAAAAAATGTGATACTAAAAATTGGTCTATAATTTTGTATCGGGGATTACCTTGTTTTAAGATTCCAGAATGAGATTATTTTTCATCCAATATTTTATGAAGGTTAATGGTTAAATTTGTGGTTAATTCACACAAGCTAACACAAAGTATGTGATTGTCAAATAACATTCATATGAATCTGAGCTCTTACCCAGTATTAAGGATACAAGCAACAAAATGTCATAGGCTGAGCAGGGAGAGGTCTTGGATATCCCACGTGGCCCCTTTGGTCCTTCTTTCCTGTCTCAGACACACTCTATAGTCTACAGTGATAGAAAAGGTCTCTAAGGGAGGTATGCATGTTATCTCACACTTTGAGAGAATTTAGATTATGAAACGTCTCTGTTATATACCCAGATTATTAAAGAATTTTCATGACATTTCCCAGGGGCATGTGCCTCATAATTTCATAGATTCTAGGTTTCTAGAAATCCTAAACCAGGATCATCCTTTTAAGAAAATTCTAGTGATTATTAGCATTCTGCTGCTAGCAAATATATCAGTCTATTAGCAGAAGGTTAGTTATTAGCATGTTTGCAAAGAAATTAAACTGAAACTCTTGCCTTTTCCCCTCTGGGAATGCTCCTCCAGTACTGGTACAATAATATATTCCAAGGCAATTACTGTAACTCTTTTCTCTTCTGTCTACCCTCTGACCTTATTCAATAAATCTTTGTCACATATTTCTCAGGTTTTTAAAACATTATTTTCCTACAACACTTTTTGCAATATCTAAAGCATACTAACATTCAGATGGCTACCAGAATTTGAGCCATTCAGTGGGGGTAGAAATCACCTCTATCAAGCATGTTAGAGATTTACATATCCCTTTAGGGATCTTCTCGTGTCTTTTATCAGTTCAGTTATTCTTTTTTGCTCCATCATTCTCAGTTACTTGAAATTTTTAGTGTGTGCTGATAGAGAGGCTTAATTTAGTGTTTAATTTTTCAAAGAGAAAATTCACTTTCTTGTATGGCCACACAGTATCTACAAGTATTACCTCAGTAGGGTGCTTCAACTCAGTTTCCCCAGATATTCTGGGTTTTTTTTTCATATATATATATATATATATATATATATATATAGAGAGAGAGAGAGAGAGAGAGAGAGAGAGAGATGGTGTCTTGCTATGTGCTCAGGCGAGTCTCAAACTCTTGGACTCAGCGATCCTTCTGCCTTGGCCTTATACAATGTTAGGATTACAGACATGAGACACCACACCTGGCCCTTCTCCAAATATTCTCTTATACAGGGAGGCATCATTTACGTAAATTTGTTTTTTATTTAATCCTATCAATGATTTTGTAAATACTTTGTGACTCCGCATAGTTGAGACAGAGAGATTAAGTACGTTTGGAATATCGAACATCCGTTAAAATTTGAAATGTGATTCTCCATTCATTTTCACTAGAAACATTTTCCAAGGTATGATCGTACAGTTGGCCTTCCACATCCATGGTTTCATGCATCTGTGAATTCAGCCAACCGTGAATATTGAATATATTCAGAGAAAAAAAAAGATTTCAATGCTATGTGTGGAAACTAAAAATAAATAAATAAATAAATAAATAAGGATGGTAGTAGTGTTGCACTGAACATATACAGACTTTTTTTATTGTCATTACCCCCTAAACAATATCCTATAACAATTTATTAATACATAGCATTTACATCATATTAAGTACTATAAATAATCTAGAGATGATTTAAAGTATATGAGAGAATGTGTGCAGGTTACATGCAAATACCATGCCATTTTAAATAAGGGACTTGAGCATACATGGATTTTAGTATCCTTGGCGGTCCTGGAGCAAATCTTCCAGAGATATAAATGGACAGTTATACCATATATTCCCAAGGACTGGGATAGTGCCTAGAGTGAACCATCAGGTTTGTGAGCATAACCATATCTCAGGCATCATACTACAATTTTTTATATAGATCAGTTTCCAGATGTCATTATGTAATACTACCCATCCTCAAAAGGGATAAAATGAACTTTGCACAGTTTCCTATGCAGATAACGTAAATATAGAGACAACTAGAAATTACTTTTTTTGTATGTATTACTTGTTTTGATTTGATTCACTTCCAAAAAACCTTTATTTAAATTTGTTTCAATCCAATTTATAACTAATATTTTCACCGTTTACCAAAGATAATTAACTAATTGTTGAAATATCAACTATTTGTTATATTTTAGCCTTTAAATTGGGCAATCACAATCTATCTACATAGCTCCACCTCTCTATATTTTAGCTCTTTTTGCTTCTGATTGCCATCTGGCCTATTCTTTCCTCATTGCTTAAAAAAGGCTTGATTCCATGTTTACCCATATATTGCAATTACAAACAGTTTGCTCTATTTCATTGACTGATCAAACATTTTTATTTGTAGTCTTGTCAGATTTTTGCTTTTTTTCATGACCTTAAGTGTACATAATACATATAATACATAATATATATATCTTTTGCATGTAATGTTATAGACTAGCATTTTTTTTCTAAAGACTTTATTTAAAGATGTATCATAAGCATTAAGCATTATTAAACATTGTTGCTACATGGTATTTATTGTATATTTAAATTATATATTATTGGAAGTTTTGGATAACAAGCATTTTAATTTACATAATGATTCCACTATTGTCTGGTATATAGGCTGCTCTGCAATTTTTTTCCTATTAAAAATTAATGTATACTTTTAGTTTGAGGAACCTCCATACTGTTTTCCATAATGGCTGTATTAAGTTACATTCCCTCCAACAGTGTATAAGAGCTCTCTTTTCTCTGCATCCTCACCAGAATTTGCTATTATTTTGTCTTTTTGGTAATAGGCTTTTTAATTGGAGTGAGATGATATCTCACTGTCATTTCAAGTTGCATTTGCCTAATAGTGATGTTGAATATTTTTTTATATACTTGTTCGAGTACTTGTATGTCTTCTTTTGAGAAATGTCTATTCAATTCACTTACCCATTTTTAAATCATATTTTTTTCGCTATTGAGTTGTTTCAATTTCTTGTATATTCTGGTTATTAATACCTTGTCAAATGAATACTTCGCAGATATTTCCTCCCATATTTTCTGTAGGTTGTCTCTTCACTCTGTTGATTGTTTTCTTTGCTCTGAAGAAGCTTTTTAGTTTGATATCATTTTACTAGTCTATTTTTACTTTTGTTGCCTGTGTTTTAAGGTTTTTATCCATAAAATCTTTGCCTAGATTAATGTCCTTAAGCATTTCCCCTATGTTTTCTTTTAGTAGTTTCATAGTTTTTGGTCTTACATTTAGGTCTTTAGTTCATTTTGAGTTTATTTTTGTATATGATGGGAGACAGTGGTTTATTTTCATTCTTCTGCATATGGATACCCAGTTTTCCCAAAACCATATTGAAGAGACTGTAGCATATTATCCAGCAATCCTGCTACTTTGTATACATCTTTAAAAAAAGGAAATCAATATGTTGAAAAGATATCTACACACCTATGTTTACTGCAGCATTATTCACAATAGCCAAGATATGGAATTAACCTAAGTGTCCACCAACAGATGAATGGATAAAGAAAATGTGGTATATATACACAATGGAGTACTATTCAGCCATAAAAAATAATAAAATTCTTTCATTTGTGAAAACATGGATGAGCCTAGAGGACACTATGTGAAGTAAAATAAGCCAGGCAAAGAAAGATAAATACTGCATGTTCTCACTCATATGTGGAAGCTAAATAAGTTTATCTCATAGAAGTAGAGAGTAGAATTGTGGTAACTAGAGGCTGGGAAAGGTAGAGGATGAGGGAGGAATAGGAAGATGTTGGTTAATGAATATAAAATTACAGCTAGATAGGAAGAATAAGTTCCAGTGTTCTATAGCACTGTAGGGTGACTATAATTAACAATAATTTATTTCATATTTTCAAATAGCTAGAAGAATTTTGAATGTCCCTAACACAAAAAAATGGTAAATATTTGAGGTGATGGACATACTAATTACCCTGATTTGATCATTACACATTGTATACCAGTATTGAAATACCACACTGTAC
Source organism: Avahi laniger (assembly GCA_963575035.1). Classification (NCBI taxonomy): domain Eukaryota; kingdom Metazoa; phylum Chordata; class Mammalia; order Primates; family Indriidae; genus Avahi; species Avahi laniger. The sequence goes on along the minus strand of CAUYSK010126446.1, from coordinate 5,043 downwards.
CCAATAAATATGTACAATTATTGTGTGTCAATTAAAAATACTGAAAAATAAATGCATAACCAGCAATTTCAATACTAGATATATACCCTGTGGAAAATTAGTGCATGTGTTTATCAAAACACATGTACATGATTGTTTCATAACAGTGTAATATATAATATCTAAAAACTAAAAACAAGCCAAATGTCCAGCAGAGAGTAAATTATACTATATTAATATAATGAAATGCCACACAGTAAGTAAACAAAAACTTCTACTACACACAACAGATCTTACAAATCTTATAATTGATATAGTGGATATGGATAAATGCATAGGAGTAGGTGTAACAAATTAATATATATTATTAAATTCATGCAAAATTCAGGAACAGACAAAACTACGCTTTGGTGATAGAAGTGAGAATAGTGGTTACTGGGGGCTGAGAGGGTCGGGCTGGGGGTGTTGGTGTTATTGACATTAATGATAAGGGAGCCTGCTGGGACGCTGAGAATCTATATTTGATCTGAATGGTGATTATATGAGTGTGCATATAAGAAAGAAACATCAATTACATCTAAGGCTCAGTCTTTTATTTGAGTCATTTCAGTAGATTTTGATTATCTTCTCCTCCCTTTTAAAGGTAAGCAGAGAGAGTCAAGTATTTCTAATCACCTTCAAAGCTGATTAAATAGTGAAATCACTCTCAACAGCAGGCATGAGTGATGTTTCAGATCTCCTTCTGATTCTAGACTGAAGGATTTTAAATACATAGTTTCCTCTCTCTCTCTTTTGTTAGTAACATCCTCATCTTTTAAAATTCAAGTTGTTTTAAATCTGTGACTAAGAGTTTCTTGAAGTATTTCCATGTCATTATCCATCATTTGTACTAATTCCACTAGTATAACTAGCATGTTAAAGGCAGCAGTGATACATATCGTGATTATCTTTTATTATCTTTTGAATTCTTTCTCTTTGCATTACCAAGACCTTATTTTAAAGTTTTGTTAATTAAGGAAGCAATGTAATTTTGGAAAGAGCAGTGGCTAGGAGTCAAGCTATCTGAGCTCTATCACTGGCTCTACAATGAGGTTCAGAATCAGATGCTGCATAGGTATATTTTCTTTACTACAATAAGAAATTTAAAAAGAATTGGATCAGGTGGATTTAATTTTTGTTCAAGTTTAGGTCATCAAGTAAATATTCTTCACATGAGATCAGTAGTCAAGATTATTATAAATAGTATTGGAACATACTGACTATAGCTGTACACTTGGATTCAGCAAAGATCATGTGAAATGTTACTGATAACAAATGTTCATATGAGACCCTTGATTTCATGGCCTTAATCTTGACACCCAGATAGGAGTTACAGGGCTATCAATTTCTTTCTGCAGCTGCTGTAGCTATTTCCAATGCTAATGTTGGTTCCATTTATAGGAAATCTTCCTCCTGTTTTATCTCTGACAACTTGAACATATCCATTGAAAAGAGGGGTGATAGAAGACAAAAATGGAAGTTATAGTTTAGGGGACAGGAAAAGATTTTCCCTTTGTGTTAGAAAAAAGTAATTTGAGCATGGTAATTCATCTTTCTAAGATTAAAAACTGAGTTCAAACTGTCCTGAGCACTTAACCTCTTCAAAGAATAAATTTGGAATCAAATATATTTTTGGCTTTCATTCTCTATCTTGAAGACTAATGAGATTATTGTCCATATGCATTGTTTCTGAATAAAATGCCTGCTGCTACCTGGAATTCATGCACAGGAGGAATAGCTGATCTGGGAAAAGTATTTCAAGATGACAGAAGTCACTATTCTAAATGTGTCCCCAAGGGAGTTTAGAGGTGCTAATATTACGCACTGCACAACCCTCTCTGCTAGGTACCTGCATAATCACAGCATTGGAATTGACATATTTGTCATAGACAATCACATTGGAAACTTTCTGAAGCTATAAATAATGGCTAGGGCACCTATAATATTTTCCAGATTCAGAGACATGACACTTAATCTTGATGTAATCTGCACAGGGTAAAGCCCAGGGGCATTCATATTTAGTGCTCATGCCTGTGTTATTGCATAATATCCAAGGCTCCCCAAATTTAACAAGCCTCTTTGGGCTAGATGAAATCTTACAAGCATATCTGGTCCAGCTCCACTGTTTTGGACAAATGGTCCTGGTGAGATGATGATATATGTTTTAAAAAATTTCCTGAAATAACTATTCATGTATTAAACAAATATTTACTGTTAATAATTAACACTTACTGGCCACACACTCTACATGCCAGACACTGTTCCCAGAACTTTATATGCAATTAATCCTTACAACGTCTCTCTTAGAGAGATACCATTTTTGATTATTGTGTTATAGATGGAAAAACTGTAATACAAGAAAGTTGACAGCCAATGTTAACTAATATGCTGCAAAAGGCAGTACATTTTAATGATTAAAAGTGTGGTTTTTGAACCAGAGTTTTTTAAAAAATAAAGTCCCTGCTCTTCTATTTATTACCTTTGGGACATTATAATGGGACATTAAGTTCTCTGTACCTCAGTGTTCTCATTAGTAAACTGGGGATAATAATTGTAGTTACCTTGAGGTTTGTGAACATTATATGAATTGAGGTAAGCATATTAGAATAGTGTCTGTCTCATACTATAACCTAAATAAATGATAATGTTACACTATTCTGTCTCTGATGTTAACAATGTTTTATGTTTAATCACTGTATTGAAATGAGAAATTTTTATATCTGTCTTCCCTATGAGGCTGTGTGCCCCCCATTTATAGGGACAAAATTGAACTCATACCAAGCACCTAGAAAGATAAATACTACATATAGCTTCACTGAATTAATACATGAATAAAGCATGATGCTTCTGTTTGAGAGTGTCATGATACAGTAGAGGAATCAGATCATCACAGTTGCTTGAATACAAAGCAGTGTGTGGCTATCTAGGAGATGGGCACACTAATAACTTTGACTCAAATGGTACAAAAGCAATTTATGTGGCCAAAACATTTGTACCCCTGTACTCTTCTGAAATTAAAAAAAAAAACAACAATGTGTATAGCATGCGTCGTGCCCTTTCCTGGTTTCTATGACATTTCTTGAAATAATTGTTTTATAACATTCATATTAGATTTTAATGTTTCTCCTTATAGCTCCTTTTCCCTCTACTAACCTGAGACCTTCTAAGCTGTTCAGGGGCAGTATTCCAGTTACTCTTTGAAACAGCAGTGCCTGGCTTAATGATGTATGTCGTAAATGATTATGTGTGTGTGTGTGTGTGTGTGAGCGCGCATGCACTCACGTGTGTGCACACTATGGGTACATAAAAGCAAGGTGGAAGCCTTGAGTTACATTTTTTCCCTGTGAATGAGGGGCACACAACCTAATAGAAGAGAGAGACATTAGCCTCAACATTGCTATAGCAGCTGTTGTGTAGTCGAATTGGACCGGAGGTAAGAGACATGTATAAAGGTCCCTGTCTGCTCCTTACTTACTTCTTGGCATTGTGCAAAGCACTTGGCATGAGTTGTTGTGACATCAAATAGAGCTGTAATATCCTTTAATTCCCCTCTCCATATCTCCTTAATTATTCTAATACTTAACGGAAGCTATGGTAAACAATTGTATAGCTTCTATATAGATTTTTCGAGAACATAAACAATTCTTAGGTATATAATATTGATATCTCCTGGATTGCAGGGAGCCTAGTGTGTAAGGCTCCTGAATTCAGGAATCTGTATTCTCAAGGAAAAAAAGGGGGATATAGTTGAGTAAATGGTAGAGTTTTGCTAGGTAATCTGTTTTGCAAATTTCCCTAGTTTACGTGAACAACACAAGTTCAGGATTTTGTATATACCTTTGTTAATCTGCTTGGGCAGTTATAACAAAATACTGTAGACTGAATGGCTTAAACAACCGACATTTATTTCTCATGGTTCTGGAAACTAGAAAGTCTACTATCAAGATGCTGGCAGATTTGGTTCCTGGTGAGGGCCAGGTTCCTGGCTTGCAAGATGCCTGGCTTCTCCTTATGTCCTCATAAGGCAGATAAAGAGAGAATTCTTTCTTTCCCTTCTTTTAAAAACACTAAACCTATCATAAGGTCCCTACCCTCATGGCCTCATTTAAGCCTAATTGCCTACAAAAGGCTCCACCTCCAAGTACCATCACTTTGGGGTTTAGGGATTTCACATATAAATTTAAGGAGTACAAAAACATTCAGTCCATAACAAACCCCTTTTAAAAACAGGCAAACTTTAATAATCCACTCATGAATTGATTAGCACTTGGGTTGTTTTCACATCCTTGCAATAGTGAACTGTGCTTCCATAAACATTTGGGTGCAGATGTCTTTATTGTAGAATGTCTTTTGCTCTTTGGGGTAGATGTCTTATAGTGCTATTGCTGGATCGAATGGTATTTCTATTTTTAGCTCTCTGAGGTATCTCCAAATTCTTTTCCACAGAGGTTGCACTAATTTGCAGTCCCACCATCATTGAGCTTCTTTAAAATCAATATTTTGAATTCTTTGTCTGGCATTTCGAGGAGTTCTTTTTGATTGGAATCTGTTGCTAGAAAATTGTTGTGGTCCTTTGGTGGTATCATATTTCCTTGATTTCTCATGTTTCCCATGTCCTTCTGTTGATAGCTGCACAGCTGGTATAGCAGTCACTTCTTCTAATTTTTTGAAATTGCTTTTGTAGGGGATAATTTTTTTCTGAATTTATATATGTGTTGTTGGTTGAGTAGGACACTTTGGCTTTGGTTTTGGATGCCTATGGTAGTGTGACCTTTGCATGATTTATTCAGCAATACACAGGGTCAGTGGTATCTGTGATTTCCTTGGTGGCTTAGGATAGAGTTATTTGTTGAGGCTGTGGTGATGTTTTCCTGGGGACTTAGGTAAGTTTCCATCAGCTGAGCCAGTCTTCAGGCCCCAGTGATGGCAGAACTGGACTGAATGTGCCTGTTTTTAGGTCTGAACAGCTTATACTGGCACCATTGTTAGTAGGTCCTGGAGGGCTTATTCTTGGGTCTCCAGGTG
>CAUYSK010126444.1:0-22116 GCA_963575035.1 Avahi laniger | reverse complement strand
CAAAAGTCACTCTATGAAAAAGACACCTGCACTTGAATGTTCATAGCAGCACAATTCACAATTGCAAAGATGTGGAAACAGCTGAAATGTCCATCAATACATGAGTGGATTAATAAAATGTGGTATATGTATACCATGGAGTACTATTCAGCTTTAAGAAACAATGTGATATAGCATCTCTTGTATACTCCTGGAAAGTGCTGGAACACATTCTACTAAGTGAGGTATCCCAAGAATGGAAAAACAAGCACCATATGTACTCACCATCAAATTGGTATGAGCTGATCAACATTTAAGTGCACATATAAGAATAATATGTATTAGATGTTGGGCAGGTGGAGGGGGAGGGAGAAGGAGGGGACGAGCATATGCACAATGAGTGTGATTCATACCTCCGGGGGAATGGACACACTTGAAGCTTGGACTTGGGGGGAGGGAGGGCAACAGCATCATATGTAACCTAATCATCTGTACCCCCATAATATGCTGAAATAAAAAAAAAAAAGATTGTCTTTGGCACAGTGATTTTCAAATCACACATTCATCAGTAAAGATAACACCATCTTATAAATTCAATTCTGTTCATTTCAGTTCAATTAATACTTGATGCATATTATTTCATCAAATCCTTCTAATAACCTGATAATCCTCTTTGGGTATATAAAGAACTTAGACTCAGATATCTTAGCTGATTTCTCCAAGTCTGACAGATTGTGTTAAAAAATGTTGAAGAGAAGCCATTGAGAAGCAGAGGAACCTGTTTCTAATCAACCTGCTGCCATTTACTGCCTCATTGATGCTGAGTGATTTATAGCCATAGAGATAATATCCCAACCACACAGAGGTGTCATGGAGACAGAAGGTGATTATTCATAGAAAAGTGTTTTTACACATTATGCAGCTATTCTCAGAAAAATGGCTGAATAAAAATGTGCTGCCACCTTTGCCCCTAGAACATCATTCAGAAACAAGAAGAATGACAAAGAGGAATTTAAACTCCACCTTCAACAATACTAGAAGACATCCATAATCCTTGAAGACAATACATGAGGAAAGGTTGCTGAGTAGAGTGAGGTTTAAGTGAGGTGTGAGAAGGTGCTGTGGTGGAGCTGTAGATTTCAGAAAAAGAGGACGAGGCTGGAAAGTGCTGATCTCTCAGGAAGCGGGGAGCCCGCTGGAGGAGAACGCTTCTATCTTGCAGACTGTGCTCAAGGCTGTGGGCCGGGGAGAAATGCAGGCCGTGGAACTTACACATGCACAGTCACCTGTGCGAGGGACCGACAAGACTTTCTGCCAGCCTGGAACATGGCTGGCTGCCCCTCTTCTTCACGAACTTTCTGCAAGTGGCAGGTCCTAGAAGACCTTATAACATTCAAATCGGAATAATAATTCACAAAAAGAACCCATAGGTTCATCTGTGTTATAGCATGTGTCAGTACTTCATTCTTTTTTGTGGATGAATAGTCTTTTATTATATGGACGTACCACGTTTTGCTTATCCATTTATCTGTTGATGCCGTTTGGGTTGTTTCCATCTTTTGGCTATTGTGAATAGTATTGCTATGAACATTTATGTGCAGGTATTTGAATATCTGTTTTTAGTTCCTTGGAGCACATACCTAGGAGTGGAATTGCTAGGTCCCACTGATTAGATACAGAAAGCAGATTTGCTGTTGTCAGGGGCTAGGGGAAAGGGCTAAAGGGAGAATGACAGGATCTGGAGTCCACTTCAAGAGGAAAGAAAATGTTTTAAAACTCAATAGACAGGCTCAGACCACACTTGCCTTGGAGGATAAAATTGTATGACTCAGGTATTCCAGGACTGGGAAATAACCAAGTTTCAAAGCTGCTGGAGTGAATAAAAACTCCAGGCTGGCGATGGAACCCTATACACGCAATTTAGCTACCCCGCAAATATGTCTTACACAAGGGCTAAAGTGTCATATAGCACTAATCTGTAGGAATAGATGACATATATTCCTGGAAAAATTAGTGTGAGGAATTGTAGCAATGCATTAAATATGTTAGAATTTCATCCCAAACATATTCCCTGGAGGTACAAATAAAGCTCTGAAAAATCCCCAAATAATGAAAACAAACAAAGAAAAAACCAAACATGCTAGGATATAGAGTCCAAAGACATCTCATATAAGGTTTTAACTGGAAGAATAACACCCTTGAGAAAAGGAAGAAAAGTCAAGACTATAGAACATGATTGAGACTAAAATGTTAATGGCATCCATTACAAAGGTCATCCAAAGTCTACACCTGTTCCTTGCATAACAAATGAAATGAAAAAGTATAACAATGGTTATAAATGACCAAAATCCTATTGGACTATTGATCTAACTTCCTCACTTGCCTCTCTAAAAGAAGAATACTGTCATCAGGAGAGAAATATAAAAATTCAAGGTTAGACATTGTCCTAAATGATGTGTAGAATTATATATTAATAAAGACCCACATAAATGCTACTTGGCCAAAAGGTTAGAACACCATTGATCCCATGGTGTCAGAATCAGACAGAAGGTTAAATTTCACGAATAGAAATAAATAACCATTAGGAGCCAAGATGCTGAAGTCTATAAATTAAAGCTAGAATGTAAGGATGTAGGATAATGAACAAAATTATTAGATTCTTCCCAGATATCAACTAGTGCAAAAAAAGGGATCTCACTAATTGTGCAGGAACAGAATCAGACATTGCCTCTTTTAGGAAAGCCAGTTATAAAAACAGAAATGTGAAAACTTAAGACATCACATATTTAGCATAGGAAATGGTGAAATGGGTTATGAGTTAAGACATGAGTATGCAGTGACAAGTTATGATAAAGTTAAACTGTTAAGTGATGTAGAAGGCATGATAAATCAAACCACCAGATTGTTAATATGGCCTTAAAGTTTTACGTGACTGGTGCAATAGATCATATAAAGCAATTATATGCCATATAAAATCTTAATACAAAAGAAATATCACATTAACATACAATGTCATTTAGGCAGTGGATTAAAAATTTGGTTAAAGCTATGGATGAAAAAAATAAATGAAATGATATTAAATATATAACCTAAGTGCAGGGGTTCACAAGTGGACCACAATTTAAAAAGAAAAAGTAATGCTTGCAATGCAAATATACCTAGAAGTAATCTCTGGAGATAAGTAAAAAGGCTCACATGTGGCATTTCTAGTATACCTGTAATTAACCAATTACTCCTGGCACCTGATCTTTTGATAACACAAGGCAAACTCTACTCTAGAAGTAATTGGATTAAATTTGTGGATAATGTTTATGGATCTACTCAGTGAGAAATGATTCCTGTAAATGACTTCTGGCCCTAAATATACCACAAAAATTGACTCAAATTGTGAAAGCATTACATCTCTAGATAAAAAGAAAAACTCAAAGAACTTGACATGGATGTTAGCATGTACCTCATTAGGACTAAGACTAACAAGGAGAAAACATACTGCTGTCCAGATGAACAGACAACTTGGAAATACTTGCCCCAAACACAGATTTTTCTACTGTAAGACCATTAAGTTTTCTGAGGAAATAAAGTCATTGTGAGATATAGCCTCCTTCTCACTTCATACCACATGAGGGTAAATATTTACATAATGAAATGAGATTCTCTAGGCACCAGTGGAGGAGATAATCAAGAAGACGTTAATGGATACCATGTATGCAAATTTAGTGATAGAAAATGCTCTGATAAAGGTAGAGATCAGATGAACTGTTTAGAGTCGCATCGCCTCTTGATTTGGATTAGAGGAAAGAGTGGTCCAATTGGAATCACTTTGATATTGCTGAGCCAGTCAAATATATTATTCTAACAGGTGCCAGGACAACATTATTGATAATAATAGCAAAGAGAGAGAGCTTTTAAATCTGTAGGTAGAAAACATACACTGTGGTGAGGCCCGTAGGTGTCATCAGCAAATCTAGGTGGAAAGTGAGGTTGATTTAACAGAAATGACCATGGCATCCCATGAATAAAGATGTATTTTTTATAGTTTCATTGAGATATAATTTACATACACAAAGTTTACCCACGTAAAGGGGAAAATTCAATGGTTTAAAGTATATTTACAGTATGCAACCCTCCTCATAATCTAATTTTAGAACACTTTTATTATCCCTAAAACAACTTTATACCTGTTAGCAGACTCTCTCCATTCCCCTGCTATTCCCAACAGCTTTCTTTGTGTCCTCCAAGCCTTGGACAAACACAACTCAGCTTCCTGTCCCTATGGATTTGCCTATTCTGGACATTTAATATAAATGAGATCACACAGTATTATATCTTCTGTGACTAGAGGTTTTCATTTAGCATAATATTTTCAAGCTTTATCCATGATGTTACATGTATCAGTACTTCATACATTGCTGAAAAGCATTCAATTGTATGACTATTTTACAGTTTATTAATCAGTTAAAAGATTAATCAGTTTAAAGATGTATATTTGAGGATAGACATCTTTCAATGCTTTCTTAACAATACCATACAGGCTAACATTTCATTACCAAGATTTACCAGAAAATAATCTTTACCATATAATAACACAAGAGGATTTCAAATGAGAGAGCCTAAGGTGGATTTTGTTATGTGTAAATTGAAGCTTGTAAATGCTCTCTCAATCCGCATTTTATTACATGTATGTAAATGTGTTCATTGTATTTAAAACTGGATTTCCCACCAGAAATGTACCCTTTCTGATGAACATATTTTTTGTTAGAGTTGATCAACTCAAAGTTGTAGATAATTTGTAGTAAATGTGCTTTGGAAAAGTACCAATGAGTTTTGGAATGTATCGGCAAGGATAGTATAATACTTCAACAAATTATATACCTAGTTATGCAATTAATTATACAACTCTGGGCAGAATTAAGATGGATGTGGATGACGCAATTGTGGCCAAAAGAAAGTAAGGTGCATTCAGAGAGATCAGGATCCTTTCAGTTACTACATGGCCCTGATCTTCCTAACTGCACCTCCTGGGAGTGTGCTGGGTTGGCTGCAGAGAGCCACATACTGATCATAAAGCAGCTCTAATCCCTGAGATGACAGTATGAGTAGAGATCACTAGACACAAGAGGTAGGAATGAGCAGCAGCTGAGAGAGATTCAGAGAGAGAGAGGAGAGAGAGAGAGAATGATCAGTCCATGTGCCCGACAGTGAGCATCCTCGATCCACATTCTCTTGCATGCTCTCAGATGCTATTTAACTTGTTTAGTGAAATAGATAAGTAAAAACTGTGCAACTAAGTGGTGTTTATGGACAATTTCTCTTGATATTGCTTATTTTTAGACATCTCAAAGAAAAGACTTTGTGTTGACTTTGAGGAGTTGTTGTTTGGAAAAGTACAGGTTGCCTTTCCTAGGGGACATGGAATGGTACTATTTAGGGGTGGGAAGTAGACTTAATTGTTCTGCCCATCATTTGCCTATTATATATTTTATGCCATAAATACCCAATCTGGACATCTATTTATTCTAGATCAGAAAAGGTAAAATAAAATTTTAAGTATTTGAGCAATCCAAATTGTAAGAAAATTCCTAGACTTAGTATTAAGAAATGAATGGGTACTAGCTAGCATAATGTTTCCTTTTGTTTTGTTTTCAGTCTGTCTGGGTGTCAACAGTTTTATAGGAACAACTTGGGCTCCGAAATCAGAGAAACTTGGATTTTTATCCCAACTATGTTGAGTAAACTTAGACAAGATTTTAATCTCTTGGAATCTCCCTTTTTTCACCTGTAAAATTGGGATAAGTATTCCTATAGAGATGATTATTGTGAGGGTTAGTGTATGAGTAATTATAGCACAATAGCTGACACACGATTGATAATTGCTAAAATAGGATTACCATCTTTGCTGATGAAATAAAGTGTTTAAGTCCCACTGAGAAAGACTTAAAATTAGAGACAACTAGAAGATGAGATTTTTAGACAGGAAGTGATACAGAAATGACAAATGAGCTTTTATGATTAAGGGTAGGAAAACTGCTTAGAAGTCAGTATGAAATAAGATGAGATTAAAAGTGATGGCCAGCAAATCCACCCTGAGATTTTTCCTCTTAGGACTTTTGGGTTGTTTTGCTTCTTGCCTTAGTAGCTTTCTATTTTCTGTTGTTCTGTAATGTTTATAATTACACATTAAGGCTGTTATGTGAATAAAGAGTGGTACAGTTCTCTAAAAGACAAGAAGATGTACTTTGGATTAATGTTTAGTCTTCACCTGTCTGAAAATTGCTACTAATGGATGCTCTTAGCTGACCTGAATAGCAGAACATTTCTCAGAGTGACTTTGTGAACCTGCTCCTGGGGTAACGGGTCCCGGTCACCGCTGGCTGAATGGTACATCCCCTTTGTGAGACAGAGTGATTTACACAAGGGAAAACGGCACTGAGATTGCTGAGAAGGTTCGGTCCAGTGGAAGGGTTGAGCATGTATATAGCTGAATTAAATAGCCTATGATTTAAAATCATCTAAACTCAATCAATGAATCAATCATGTTTAAAGCACTCTCATATATTCCATTATCAAATAGCATTTGGTAACAGCCCATGATTTTTCCTATTCTGATTTTTAACTGCAACTTATGCAAGATTTTGAACACTTAAAATTGAAATAGCATGTAGATATACAATCAAACAATTTTAAGAATATGAGAATAGTATCTCTTTATTTTAACAAACAGAAAAGCACAATTATGAGTTAGAAATATGTGACTGGAAATAATATGCTGCTAATGAAAGGAACAAACCCTACCTTTCTTCCTATATTTACTATTTATTTCCTTATATCCACATGATGTGATTTTACTTTCCTGTTTACAGTGTCCCCAACAAAAAAAGTAAAAATCTCAAAAAGATATCATTAATTAAGAGGAGATATATTACTTTTAGACAAAGTTATGCTTGTTAAATGACACCTTGTGTTACTTAAGAGGGTGCTCTGTCTTTCTGTGACTGCAGTCCACAACCCCCAGGCTGCGGACCATTACTGGTCCATAGTCTGTTAGGAACCGGGCTGCACAGCAGGAGATGAGCGGCAGGTGAGTGAGTGAAGTGTCATCTGTATTTACAGCCATTCCCATTGCTCCCATCACTGCATAAGCGGCACCTCCTGTCAGATCAGCAGCGGCATTAGATTCTCATAGGAGAACCGACCCTACTGTAAACTGCACAAGTGAGGGATCTAGGCTGTGTGCTCCTTATGAGAATCTAATGCCTGATGATCTGAGATGGAGCTGAGGTGGTGATGCTAGCACTGGGGAGTGGCTGCAAATACAGATTATCATTAGCAGAGAGGTTTGAGTGCACAATAAGTGTAAAGTGTTGGATTGTCCTGAAACCATCCCCAACCCCATCCCCAGTGCATGGAAAAATTGTCTTCCATGAAACTGGTTCCTGGTGACAAAATGGTTGGGGACTGCTGTTCTATAAGACAAATTCTGTGGGACACTCTGAAGACTTTTTTTCTATCCAGGATGCATAGTTTCCTTCCTTCTGGGATTTGGTAATTAGAATATGTGAAGAGAGGGAATTCACAGTGTGGTGTTCTAATGGAGAGAGAACTTGATTATGTTGATTCCAATCAGTAGTGTATATGTAAAATGCATGTGGTGTGTAATTAGATGGGGAAAGAAAGAGAGAGATAGAGAGAGAGAGAGAAGAGAGAGAGAGGAAGAGAGAGAGATTTTCATCATTTCTATAGAAGTAGACATTGCTATATTGGACATGGCCCTAGGCTCCTTGTGCAGTGTATCAAAGGATGCTTTGAAACACTGACTCTTCCAATGGCCAGCACACAGGAGATGGTGAATTACAGAAGCAGGAAAAGTCTGTGTTTGTATATTATCACAGATCTGTTGGTCTTTGTTTCAAAGTGGAGGGGAATTAGGGCAACTCCAAGGAATTGACATTGCATGGGTAATACAAATTGCATTTGGGATAAGAAAACATGCATTTCTATTTCTTATCTTTTGTTGTTTCATTAACCTATAATCTCTTTTGGCATAAAACCAGGGCAAGTTCTTTGATTTTCAAGAACCTATTTGCTCAAGAATTCTAGGCATTCAGAGGGACAGATACAAAACTATTGAATATATTTGTGTAAAGAGTTTTACATTAATATCCCTAGAAGCAAAAGGATATTAACTGGATCACAATTATAAAACTAAGCAGTTCTCCATTGACTTTCTTTTTAAGATAGTATTTTATGATAGCTATACCAATATCACCCAACGATTTTATATCCTTTCTATTAATTCCTGAACTATCAGGATAGATTAGGCTTATGTTGGCATAACAAATAACTCCCAAACCATGTGGGATTAACACATAAAAGTATATTTCTTGCTCCCATTGAAATTTGGAGATAGGGCAGTTGGGGTCTATACAGTTACTTAGGGATGAAGCTAACAGAGGATTAATTATTTATAGTGCCACTTGTAGTAAGTGAGATTTTGACTTATAATTACAAAATTTCTTCCATATGTGGCACTAATTTTTAGATTACCTTTTTACTTCTAAAAAAAAATTTTGATGACAAATGTGAGTCAGTTACCTTACTGTGCATTTAACATATATATTTCATTTCATGCCCACAAAAATTTCTCGAAGTGTATACTATCATTTTATTTTATACATTTTTTCTTTTTGGAGAGATGAGGTCTTGCTATTGCCCAGGCTGAGCGACTGGTCTTGAACTCCTGGCCTCAAGTAATCCTCCCACCTAGGCCTCCTAAAGTGCTAGAATCACAGGTGTGAGTCACTGTGCCAGGCTTATTTTATACATTTTCTTTAAAAATATGTATGCTACAAATAAATATTTTGAATGAATACTTTTACAGCAGAGAAACCAAGGAGTAGAGAATTGAGTAACTTGTCCAATGTCATATTTTTAATAAAGGGAGCAGGGACAGCTTTTGCAACAGATTTGTGAGATGACATAGCTCACATTCTCTTCATATGTGATATCAAGGCAAATCAGAGATTTCTGAATACAGAAATTTAGGAGAGCAAGAGGGTAAGTTTAGAAAGATCAATTAATGCAGGGAACTACAACTGAACTATTAAGACTCTGAAGCGGCTCCCACCAAGTCAGGTATGGGAGACAATGGAGTAAAAATGAAAAATACAGGGCAGTGGGTAGCATTGATGGATTATCCCTTATTGGTAAGCAATTTATTTATTGCTCTCTCTCCAATAATGAGAATCCAGGGATGAAAGAAGGGCAAAGCCACCAAGAAAATGGTAAGATATGAATAAGTGAAGCATCTCTCTTACACAGAAATAGGGGGCTGAGAAAATTTCCAACTTTTCCCCTAGGAAGTGTAGGAAAGTTAAGGGACAAAATTTTGAGGACTCAGATGATGAAACTTCTGTGTGCTGATCATTTCTTCCTGCACTAAAGTCTGCTTGGATATTAGAGACTACTGCATTAGTTACCTCTGAACCAAGGCGGGGAGGGGAAACTCCATAGCAAGACCACAGAGATGGGCCTCAGATGCATCATGAAGATCACCTAAAATTCCTGCAGGCCTCAAGCTAGCATACAGATGGCAATTAGTCATCTGTCAAAAGAGCCAACCCCTTCAAGAGTTATGGGAAACTCTGCCTATGACAGACAGGGTTCTATGATGACCCCCAGTGAGCCATGCCCTTGCATGATACCCTCCCTATGAGTGTGGATGGGGCCTGAAACTTGCTTTTAGACAGTAGAATGTAGTAAAGGTGATGAGCTCATTACTCTCATGATCATGTTACATTATACAAAACTCCATCTTAGCAGACTGTATTAGGGGATTTCCTGCTAGCCTTAAAGAAATAGCCATCATGTTTCGAGAGGGCCTGCAAGAGCACATGTTGCAAGGACCTGAGGGCAGTCTCTCAGAGCTGAGAGCAGTCATTGGCCAAGAGCAAGAAAATGAGTCCTATCATCATAAGAAACTGCATTTGGCCAACAACTGTGTAAGCTTGGAGGAGAATCCTGAGCTCCAGAAAGGAGCACAATCTGAACAACACCTTGACTGCATTCTTGTGAGAACCTGAGTAGAGAATCAGTTAAGTCGTGCCTATATTTATGACCCACAGAAACTGCTTATGTTGTTTTAAGCTGCTAAATTCTTAGTAATTTCTTGTGCAGCAATACCAAACTGATAAACTCTACAAGTATATAGTGAATGGATTTTATGGTTTATATAGTCATCTTTTAGGAGTGTTGGAATACAAGTTCTGAAGGAGATATTAAATCAATAAAGGATTTAATCTGTGGTCCCAGGAAACTTGGTAATACCACTAACATAATTGTAGTCTTAAGTAGCACATAACAAGGATATGACCCAGAATGAATAAGAAGAATTTATTCCACGAAGATATTAACCAGCACATATTAAAGGACCAGGCTCACAACGGAAGCTGGCCAAAATCCTGGTATGAAAAGTGCCATTCGTCCTACATGACTTCTACAACGCTGTGAGAACCGAGGTTGTCCAATGTATCTGGTTACCATACTCAGAAGGGGATGGCATGGCAGAAGGAGAAACAGCACTGAGAGTGATTTATTTTGTTTTTATTTTACTTAAATAGTGGGATATTCACCTCATAGATGGTATTTTAGATAAAAAGATTAAATTTGAAAAGTCTGAGATATAGGCTTGAAAAAAATGTGTACGCTACTTATACTGGTTAAAGCATTCTGTATGTTAGGGCTTATGGGTTTATAGTGTTGTTCAAGTCCTATTTCTTTGTAGATTTTATGTCTAGATATTCTGGTCCTATTGGGATATTAAATATGCAGCTATTACTGCAGAGCCATTTCAGCCTTCAAATCTGACAATTTTTGCTTAATATATTTTGAGAGTCTGTTTTTAAGTGCATAAATGTTTATAATTATTATATTTTCTTGACAAATTAACATTTTTATCAATATTTAATGTCTTACTTTGTCGCTTGTAAAAGTTTTGTCTTAAAGTCTATTTTTTCTGATGCAAGTATAGTCACCCCAGATGTCTTTTGGTTACTGTTAAATGGAATATATTTTTGCATCTGCTATGATTTTAATGTGTCCCCCCAAAATTTGTGTGTTGGAATCTTAATCTTCAATGCAATAGTGTTGAGAGGTGAGAAGTTTAAGAGGTGACAAGGTGATGAGAGTGCCACTCTCATAAATGAATGAATCAAGGTCATGATTGTAGATGTGAGGTAGTGATTGCAGAAGTGTGTTCTTGTTAGAAAGGGTGAGTTCAGCCCAATTTTCTCTCAGTCTCATGCATGCGCCTCCTCACCATGTGATTTTCTTTTGCCATGTTATGACACCGCTAGAGGGCTTTCACCAGATATGACCTCTTGATCTTGGACTTCCCAGCCTACAGAACTGTGAGCCAAATAAACCTCTGTCCTTTATAAATTACCCAGTCTGTGGTATTCTGTTATAGCAGCAGAAAGTGGACAAAGATCCCAGCCTTTGTCTTTCAAACTATTTGTATCTCTGGAGTCTCTTGAGGACAGTATATAATTGGATGCTATTTTAAAAGACCTCTCTCTGCTTTTTATTAATAATTGGGGAATTAAATTACATTTAATGGAATTATTGGTAAGGGCCATCCTTCTGCAATTTTGTTATTTGTTTTCTATATGACTTACATCTTTTGTTTCTCAATTATTTCATTACTACCTTCCTTTGTGTTTAATAATGTTTTTCCAGGGAATTTTGATTCCCTTCTTATATCTGTAGCTGTATGCTAATTTTCTAGGTGTTTATTCTGTTGACTATGATTAACATCTTAAATTTATAATAATCTAGTTTCAATTACTATTAACTTGGTTTTAATAGATGCAAAAACTCTGCTTCTATACAGACCACACTTCTCTATGGTGTCATTGTCACAAATTGCATCTTTGTACATTGTGTGCTCATAGATGATAACTAGAATGCTTGTGACAGAGAAGTATAATTTTGTATCCAATTTGATGGATGGGCTTTATATTTTTTATTAAAAAGAGGGGAATCAATTTGTCTAAAAGGGTGGTAGTGTTTTTCCATAGTCTAAAAGAGAAAACTAGAGAAAGGTAATGAGGAAGTTTAATAAGTTACAAAAATTTTGAAGTTTTGAAGAAAATTAACTACTTGTATAGCTTTATATTAATATATCAGTTTGAAAATATGTTATTAAATGTCTTAAAATAGTTGCAAGGTTTAATTATTTAGCTTTTTTTTTAAAAAAATATACTTTACAGAAAGGCCTTGAAGATTTGTTAATTCTCTTACTTTCCATAATATGTTCTTATTATAGCAGAAACATTAATCAAACTATTGTGAAATAGTTCTATTGTATGCACTGTACTTAGTACATAACTTTACTCTCTTCTGTTATGTTGTTGATTAATATAATCAAGTGACAAGAGTTATTAAGTCTTATCAGACATGTTTGTGCTTCCTTCTGGTGCCTGCCCCAGGACACTGCTATGTGTTGTAAGGTAGTACTTATGATTTAAACAAAGGCCAGTTCAGAATTTTATGGAAAGGACTGTACCAGGGACTCTGAACTATCTTATGCCAAAACACAGTTCATGCAGCAAAGGAGTTTTAACATTAATTTGTTTAGAAAGTTTTCAGAATGTACTAGGTAAGATTTCCAGTTAGTGGCAGAGATATCACATGAAAGTAGACTGCTGACCCCCA
Organism: Avahi laniger; assembly: GCA_963575035.1. Classification (NCBI taxonomy): domain Eukaryota; kingdom Metazoa; phylum Chordata; class Mammalia; order Primates; family Indriidae; genus Avahi; species Avahi laniger. The sequence goes on along the minus strand of CAUYSK010126444.1, from coordinate 9,426 downwards.
ATTCACTAAAATAATAATTTATTACGTAGAACTGAATAAACTGATAAGGGAAATTTAGTTGTGGTTATTCTCTTGGTGTATTGGTGATACAGTTTTATTAGAGGTTTATTGAGGTATCGCTTTCATGCAATAGGATTCAACCATTATAAGTGGATAGGTTGCTAACTTGCAGTAAATTAATACAACAATTTTGCAACCATTCCCACAATCCGATTGTGAAATTTTTCTAATATCCATCCAAATTCCCCTTTTGCAATCCATTTCCAGTTTATGACTATACGGTACCCAAACTCAGAGAACTATTAACCTACTTTTTATCCCTTTAGACTTATCTTTTTCTGGACATTTCTTGTAAGTGGAATCACACAATAGTGGTTTTATGCATTTGGCTTATCTCACTTAGCACAATGTTTTTGAGGCTTATCCACATTGTGTTATGTATTGGTAACAATAACCCTTCTTTTGTTGAGCAGCAATCAATTGTATGGATATGCCACATTTGCTCATCTCTTCACCAGGAAATGGATACCTTGATTGTTTCTGCATTTTGACTGCCATGAACATTCACAATCAAGACTTTGCACAGACTTCATTTTTATTGTAAAAATACCTAGAAGTGGAATCACTGGATAATATTATAATTATTTGTTTAACTTTTAAAGACACTGCAAGTTTGCTAAAGTCAAAATAACATTTTACATTCCTGCCAGCAACATAGGAGGGTCCAAATTTCTCCACATAATCATCAACTTAGTATTGTTGATCTGTTTGATTACAGCCATTCTGGTTTATGTGTGATGGTGACTCCTTTGTTTTTAATTTATATTTTCTTAATGAACAATAATTACAATGAACATGGAAAGTCAAATTAACCAGATTAGTGCCATGGTTCAAATGTGTCTCCTAAAAGCATGTATTGAAAACTTAATCTCCAATGAAATAGTGTTGGGAGGTGGGCCCTAATGGGAGGTGTTTAGGTTATGAGGGCTCCTCACTCATGAATGGATTAATGCCAATTATAGAAAGGCTTGAGTCTTTGAGTTCAATTTCTTGCTCTCTGTCACTCTCTCTTGCCCTTCTCACCTATGCTATGGACCGTCACCAGATACAGGTCCCTTGACCTTGGACTTCTCAGCCTCCAAAATCATGGGCCAAATAAATTTCTGTTCATTATAAATTACCTAGTTTTTGGTATACTGTTATAGTAGTAGAAAACAGAGTAAGATAATTATCAAAAGCAATTTTGAAAAGGAAAGATTAAGTCTGGAAGAATCACTTTAGTCAATTTCAAAACTTACCCTAAAGCCACACCAATTTAGTCAGTGTGATGCTGGCCGAGGGCTAGACACATAGATGATGGAAAAGAATGGAAAGTTTAGAAATAAGACTAAAATAGGTATGGTCAACTGATTTTGAGAAAGTTTCAAAAGAAATTCAATGGTGCTGGAGCAAATGAACAACAAGAAAAACAAATAAATGAATAAATAAACCAAACAATGTAATTTTTAAAACTTTATTTAAAAATTGACTGAAAAGGAATTATAGGTCTAAATGTAAAATGAAACACTATAAAACCTTTACAAGGGGAAAATTATTTGTGATCTAGGTTTAGATAAAGAGCTCCTATACATGACCCCCAAAACATAACCTATAAAAGAAAAAAATAAACTGATTGCATCAAAATGGAAAACTTTTACTCTATGAAAAAATGAAAAAGCAAGTCACAGACTGGGAAAATTATTCAAATATCACATAGCAGATAAGGGATTTATATATATATATATATATATATATATATATATACACACACTTATACACAAAGAACACTCTAAATTTAAAAGTAAGGAAACAATCCAGTGAGAAAATTACCAAAAAACTTATGTAATTCTTCAGCAAAGACCATATATAGACAGCAAATGAGCTCATGAAAAGATGTTTAACATGTTTAACCATTTGGAAAGCGCAACTTAGGATCATGATCAGATAACACTGTACACTTATTAGAATGACAAAACAAAACAAAATGAAAGCAGCTAAGAGTACCAAACACTGATCAGCATGCAGGGAATTGGTTATCCCATGCATCGCTGATAGAAATGCAAAATGGTACAGACACATTGGAAAATAGTTCTGTGGTGTCTTATAAAACAATGAAACTAACCCAAACTTACCATGTGACACAGCAATAACACTCCTAAGCATTTACCTTAAAGATATGAAAACTTGATATTTACTTAAAAACCTGTATTAAAATGTTCATAGCATATTTATTTGTAATAGTCAAAAACTGGAAGTAATACAAATGTCATTCAATGGGTGAATGGATAAACAAATAGTAGCACCTTCATCCAATGGAATACCATTCAATGATAAAAAGAAAACAAACGATTGATACACTCTAAAATTCTTATGGATCTCCAGGGCATTATTCTGAGTGAGAAAAGCCAATATCAGAAGATTACATACTGTATGATTCAATTTATATAACAGTCTCAGAATGACAATAACAGAGATAGAGAACAAATCAGTGACTTTCAGGGATTTGGGAAAGGAGCAGAAAAGGATGTGACTATACATATTATTTTATATTTACATTATATTTTGTGGAAAAAATTAAAAAGCACGATTGTCATTTTTAAATAAATACATTGTATTTCTGGTTCATGAGGGAGTGTCTTTTGAGATTAATTTCTAGGACTTTATCGTCTTCTGAATTCAAACTCTCTGTAATATTCTCTATTCCTTGCTGCTATTCCCTACACTCATTTCAGAGATGTTTTTAATTTCTTTTTGAAATTCCCCTCTGAGTTAAATGATCTTCTAGAAAGTGCCCAAAATCAGCAGGTAAAACTATTTCAGTTGAAGAGAGGTACAAAAAGCGCCTTTCTTTCCGAAGCCCTGGGATTTTAGCCCATCGATCATACAACTGATTCTTACTCTCTATTTTCATTGCCAAACAGTTCTTCCTCTTCCCCAGAGTGAATCCTTCTCAAAAGTAATATTTTCAAGCTTTCCCCGAATAACTAATTGGAAAAGAGAGTGGAGAGAAGTGAATCTCTTGATATTTCTTTTTTTTTTTTGCATGATTACTACAATTTATATTCAAGGATTTTTAAGGCTTCCTGTGCCTGTTTTATACAAAGCTCATTTTAATTTCAAAATAATGAAAACATATTTCTACATATCTAGATCCATACCCAATATAGTTTTGAACCAATTGCAAATGAAGCTTATTTGATGTCACTTTTTCCTCAGGTCCCCAAGAGCTATGTGTGTGAGTGTGTGTGTGTGTGTGTGTGTGTGTGTGTGTGTGTGAGAAAGAGAGAGAGAGAGAGAAAGAGAGAGAGAGAAAGAGAGAGAGAGAGAGGGAGAGAGAGAGAGAGAGAAAGAGAGACACACACACTCAAGGCTGATGGAGCCTGGGGCTGGGTTGTTCACAGAGAGGAAGGTCTGTTCTGTCCTAGACTGAAAGGCTATTACTTGGGCAGCCGGTGAGATGCCCTCCACTCAGGATCCCAGCCTATTTCCCTCATTCTGTGGTCATGGTTGGTCTGGTCCTTAAGTGGCAGGGTGGATCACGCTGTGTAAAGTTCTAAAAACATCATCTCAAAGAGAGATCAGGAAGACATTTCAAAGAGAAGTCTTAAGTCAAATTGCTGTTTCACTGCAGATGTTGTCCCTCCTTACCGGGGTATTGTCAGCAAGAAGTACAACCCTATCCGTAGTGTGATTTTCTGGGTTGCTTGCTCAATACTGGGAAGGCCATGTCTACCCTCAAAGATAGATTATATCCGCTAGATTTGATCCAAGAAAATAGTTAATTATGCCTGCAGCTTGAGGGTCTCTAGCAAATGATTTCCAAACCCAGATTCCATACATGTATTTTACACAACTGCTGAAAATATGCCAGCTGTTAGTCATGTCTGTGATGCAGAGATGTGAAGAAGGCTCAGATTGCGAAGCTGCATATTCTCAAACAGATGCCCACGCCTTTCATGAACTCACAAGGGGCTATGAAGACCTAATCAGATGAAATCACTTTAAACATATCACAAGCTTTTTCCAAATGGATTTGGCCACTAAACAGCAAAGGAAATCCTTTTCTTTAGCTGAAACCAACCTCAGCTACTTAGCCCAAAAGAGACTCAATTTCCCTCCTAGATTATTTCTTCTCTAAGCATGCCATAATATTAGACAGAAAATTGAGCTTGAGGAAACCCTTCCAAACCAATAAAAGTAACTTTTTCTGCTAAAATTTAGAAAAGTATTTACCTTTGTATTATAAACTGACACAAATAAGGAAGATATAAGAGCTGAAAAGAAAATTTCACTTCAGTAAAATTAGAAACAAAGCCACATACATTCCTGAGCCAAAGACTACATGAGGCTGTCAAGGCTGTGAAAGCTAGATTTGGTTTTGGAGTGGGGAAACTGAGGATGGATGAGACCTCTGTAGATGGCCCATAAAAGTGAAAAGTGAATTGCAAAAACCCTTTTACCAACAATTGGATTGAATTGGAGCATTTCTGGGAATTTTTAGCCTTCTTTAATGTGGCCATGGAAAAGGAAGATCTCCATGAGAAAGTTTGTAGTTATATACCTGTTAGAAAGAAAGCTTTTGAGCTACCATTATGGGAAAGTGGGGGAGAAAAATGCGGGTGGCATTCAACTTTGTAGCTAATCATACTGGTAAGCTGGAGACAGACAAATGCCAAATTACTGCACGAAATATGAACAGCTTAATGGGCCTTGCTGCTGGCCACATATATGTTTAACTAACCTGGAACAGAGACATAACAGTTATTAGGAAGAAACTGTTTAGAAGAAGCAGAAACTGTATAGAAGGAACATCTAAGATGTCTTTGAATAAGCTCATTTTCTTGTATATACTCTAGATTATATTTTATTTTTTTTTATTTTTATTTTTTTTTTTTTTAAATGTGTGTATTATTTATTACAATGAACAATTCTGACTACTAACAACCAGTGGGGGTTGGGGGGAACAACAATGTCAAACTGTAAAAATATTCTGCTTCCCAAACTTTCCTCTCTTGCTTTAACATTTGAGGATTCTTGCCTAAACCTATTAAGTCAACATCATGATGGTTACAAGTTTTCCAACTCCGCCACTCCTTCCAGTGTGTTACCTTTGATATCTTCATTGGAGGGGAAAAATTCCCTGCTCTTACTAATAAAACAGTATTGAAAAATGCCATTAAAACATAAGAGAAGTGAAAAACAGCAGATCTTTTCCAGAACTCAGACTATAAATTAGAAAGTACACAAAAAATTAAAAACTAATCAAATTCAGTTGGATACATTAAATATATGCAGCTTTATATTTTTTTTTGCTTATTTCTACAAGAAGGAACACTTTTTGTGTGTCAATCATACCTCAATAAAGTGGTTTTAAAAACAAATGAATCATGCAAGAGAAAATCATGCTTTTCGTTCTAATCCTACTTTGCATTAAGAACTTTAACAATAATTTGCATGCAATAAATATGGTCCCCTAACACAATAAGATGAATTATTTTATATTCATATTATATTCACATTTATTATGTATTTATGACTGGGAAGCAACCTTAAACATTTTAGGCAGCAAAAACAAAACAATCATAAGTGGAAATAATACTAACAAAGTGCCTTGTGTTTTTAGCCTTTAGTAAAAGTCCCAGGTTATTAAGAAAACTTTGAAAAATGTTTTGTAAATGAAGGAGAGAATTAGCAGTCTGTATTTGCTTTAAAATACTTAGTACTGCTTTTCACTCAACTCCTTCACAATGCTCAGTTGAATAAGTTAAGAGCTACTAAAGTCACTGCTATTTTAGAAGGCTAAACATCTTGTAATATGAATGATTTCTCTTCTGGCTAACTGGAATAAAGGCAATTTGTGAAGTTTCTCTGTATTCCAACCCACAGAGCAGCAGACACCTCTAGGGGTCTGAGGGTAACATCTCACCCCACCAGTCCGCATGGCCTGTGAGCAGGTGTGCAGAGGACCATAGTTCAGCCGTCAGGGCACCATGGAATCAACTGTCAAGCTTTCTGCCATTAATTTACAATCACAGATGTGTCCTTTTTCCTGGTATTCTACTCCCACTGGAGACTTTTTACTAAGATCTTGTTCCTAAAAAGGAAATAAAATGTGTTGTTTTTAAAAAGACAGGAATTCAAGAAGAAATACCAAGTTCCATCCTTGAAAATAGTCATGACACCCCCTGCTGGAGAGCTAATAAAATTGCCCTTGAAACTAGAATCATGCATGGGAAGCCCTTGACCATGTCCTTAAGGAATCAAGATCAGCCGAGTTATCATGTCTCTAATACATTCCTGACCTGCGCAGGTCATGCCCCAGAGGGGATCTTTTCATCATTTGCCCAGAGGCTCAAGTATGTCATTAAAGGGTTATCCAAAGTGACCTCACTTCTATTCAACATGCCTGCCATAGGGACTGTCAAGAGAATTGTAGCAGACAGCCCAAAGAAGGAAAAGACAAACACACGTTCACACTTTTTCCTGTGGGAGATGGTAACTGTGCCAGGGCCCAAGGGGCTGCCTCTCCCTCAGTGAGCAAGGGGAGGGGAAGTCTAGACTGGACAGAAAGTATTCCGGTTTCCTAGACCTCTGGTGTTCTGTAATCCTGAAACCAAAGGTGGGCAAACAGAGACCCTGGGATGAAACCCAAGATGGTTTCTATGCAACTGAGGGTGGGGAGAGGGACCCCTGGGAGCCAGGCCTGAGCTGTACCATGTCCCCCTTTTCAAAGGAATTATTCTTCCCATCCTCCCTCTCCATGGGTGCCTTCCCCAAGCTAAGTCCAGAAGTATACTTAGTCTCACCCTCTGTGAAAAACCAATTAAAAAAATACTTTAAGCATCCCACTGTTCTATTTTTCTATTTGCACTTTTGGAAAATACCTCCAATTGCAGACTCCACTTCTCCCCTCCTTACCCAACCAACACCAAATTATCTGCATCCTTTCCTGCTTTGAATCTCTGATATTATCTAAGAATATTATTCATATCTTCTTTGGCTTTGATACTACTTAAAGCAATATCCCCACACAAATTCTCCTTACTGACTGCATATTCCAGCTTTTCTTTTTAGCTGTTTCTCTTCTGTCTGCTTTAACTTGATCCTAAAATATTGCTGTTCTTTAAAGTTCTATCCTCAGTACTGATGAAAATCCAGTTATCCTTACTGATGTTTAAATAACCACCAAATAATTACCTAAATGCCAGATTTCTCTTCTAGCACCTACAGAAGGTGCCAGGCACTTTAAATGTACAAAAACCCGGATTCTCCCACAAGATTTTTCTAAATAACTTTTTTTTTTTTTTAAAGAGACAGTGTTTCTCTGTCACCCAGGCTGGAGTGCAGTGGTGTGATCACAGCTCATTGTAACCTCAAATCCTGGGCTTAGGTGATTCTCTGTCTCAGCCTCCTGAGTAGTTAGGACTACAAGCACAAGCTACCAAGCCCAGCTAATTTTTAAAATTTTTTTTGTAGAGACAGGGTCTTGCTGTGCTGTCCAGGCTGGTCTCTTAACTCCTGGCCTGAAATTGATCCTCCCAAAGTGCTGGGATTCCAGACATAAGCCACTCTGACAGCCCTCTAATTGATTTTATACCCTTCACCCCTCCTCTGCAGTACACACCTCAATCCATTTAACTGCTTAAAGTCCCCTTCAATGGCTCATTACCCAGTGATAAAGAGCTGCCCGACTTCAAACTACTTGTCCCTCTCTCTGATCCTGGAAAATGTTTCAAAATTTTTGCATATGTGCATCTGTCTGTAAACTGCACATAAGATTCCTCAACGAGTTCTCTCTAAAAATAACCTCCCTATACAAGCATATAAAATTTCTGGCAACTTTTTAATTTTAAAACTATATTTAACCTTTGTACACTTGCTGGTCCAATTTGGTATTCATATTAGAGATGTGGAAACTGAGGCCCAGAAAAGTTAAGGGGCATGTGTAAAGTTATTGAAACAGAACTGTGACCTAGGACTGCTCATCCTTAGTCCAATGTTGCCTCAGAATGGTGTTCTTCCCAAACCTCTCCCAGATCTGACAATTTTGAAGGCATGTTTTAATAAAAATATTTCCCATCTTTGTTTAGAAATAGAAATCACAATCCATTAGCTAGTATAGTTTATGCAGAAGAAAACAGCAAATTGATAGGCCCTCTACCCCCACCCTAGGTCCATTCCTCATACGTCAAATCATTTTCTTTAATGTGTTGATTTCAGTTCGGCTTGCGACTTCAGTTATAGAGAAAAGCCTTTTGTGGCATTCTGTCCATTCCTTCATAATTGTGCTTCTAAAGTTGGTTGTTGAGCGATTGCAAAGATACTCCAATGATCACATCATATAACTAATAAAAGCTTTCAAAAGAACACCGTTGGCTACTTGGTAATTTCTAAACTTCCAACATTCAAAGCTTACTGCAATTTGCTGTCAAACTAATGACAGTCCTATAATACTCAATTTGAGTCAAAAATTTTTGTATACATTGTATACTTTCATCTCATGATTTGCTCAAACTAATTCTATTTGCTAGAATAATTATCTCAATTTTTTTTGCATACTTGCTAGGGGTAAGACACAGTGCTAAGAACTTTGTCTACATCACTCATTTAATTTCCACCATAGCTTCACATCAGTATTATTCTGCCTATTTTATAAATGACAAAACTGAAGCTTATCTTCCACCCTATATACTGCTGCATTGTAGTCACACTGAACAACTTGCAACTTCTATTTTGTTTTAAGTTCTTTCATAGCCTTGGTGCTGTTCTTCATGCTGAAAAATAATCTTACTCCTCGTTTCCATCTAGTCAATTCTTCCCTTAAGAAACCTCTTCTTTGATATCATATGGTATTCTAGCCGTTTATAAATCAGTCATCCCCATTAGACTATTAGCTATTTAAAGGTTTTTTTTTTTTACTAGTCATTATTTCTGTGTAATGCATATAACTTGAATATAGTAACTATATAATGTATGTTGCTCCAGAATTCTGTGTCTCCAAGTAGAAGCATTAAACCCTGACACACAAATGCTTCTTCCTGGGGATAAACTTACTGAAGTAATAATTTTCTTGAAACTCATTACTGACAAATTATGTTTGAAATACACGGCTAATGAAGATTAGCGTGTATCTTCCCTTTCTCCAACTATAAATCAAGTGCCCACTTTTATAGAAAAGTATAATTACCTGTGAACGCACGTGGGACACAACATGTTGTCTTCAAGATGTGGGGGTGGAAAATTGCAGGCAGGAAGCAAGAAGAGTGCACTCACTCTCCCTCCCTGCTTTTCGGGAACCCAGGCTTGTCCAGCATGGAACTGGAGGTGTACCCAACCATCTGTGTCTGCAGGGAGACTTCTCCCATGGACCACACACCACCTGACATC
>CAUYSK010126442.1:0-30573 GCA_963575035.1 Avahi laniger | reverse complement strand
CTGGAACACATTCTACTAAGCGAGGTATCCCAAGAATGGAAAAACAAGCACCACATGTACTCACCATCAAATTGGTATTAACGGATCAACACATAAGTGCATATATAAGAATAACATCTATTAGATGTTGGGCGGGGGGGGGAGGAGGGAGGAGGGGACGGGTATATGCACACCCAAAGAGTGCAATGCGCACCACGCAATAGGATGGACATATTTGAAACTTGGACTGAGGGGGGGAAGGGGGGCAAGGGCAACACACGTAACCTAAACATCTGTACCCCTATATTATGCTGAAATAAAAAAAATATGCAACATTATACTATAAAAAAAATGCAATAGGTGTGAAGTGCAATAAAGTAAAGTTCAAAAAACAAGGTGTGCTTATGTGAAGTGACTAGAGGAGTCAAATTCATTGAGATAGAGACTAGAGCAGTGGTTGCCAAGGAGTAGAAGAGAAGGAAAATGGTGTTAGTGTTGAATGGGTACAGAGTTTCAATTTGGGAAGACAGAAAATGTTCTAAAGATGGATGGCAGTGTTGGTTTCACAAACTATGTGACTGTACTTAATGCCACCAAATTCTACATTTAAAAATAGTTAACATGGCAAATGTTGTTATGTATATTTTACTGGAATATAAAAAGAAGACAATTTAAAAAGGAGGGAAAAACCTGTGGTGACCCATGAAGATGAAGTCTGGGGGTACAAAAAGAAGAGGAGGCACTGGATATCCATATGTAGAAGCTACCCTGATTTAATGAATATACATTGTATGCCTGTATCAAAACATTGCATACACCCTGTAAATATAAATAACAATTATGTACCCATAATAATAACAGGAAGAGGAGGCACTGGGGATGGAGAGAAGGAAAGGGCAGGTAAAGACGGGAAGGGAGTCTAGGCATTCAAGGGAGGGGCTGCAAGAACATTTCAAGGAGACAGGTAGACACCTATTCTCTTACAGTTCTTCAGGGGAGAAATCTGAAATCGGTTGCACTAGGGCAAGTTCCTTGGGGAGTCTCTGGAAGGCTCCAAGGAAAAAAATCTGTTTTCCTACTCTTTTCAGCATCTAGTGGCTCTCTATATTCCTGGCTACTTGGCCCTTCCTCCATCCTCAGAGCACATCACTCCATAGTCTCTGCCTCCCTCATCACACCACTCTCTCCTCTGACTCTGACCCCTTCTCTGTCCTGCTCATAGGACCCTTGTGAAGACATCATGCCCATCCAGGCAATCCAGAACAATCTCATCTCAATACCCTTAACTTAATCATAATTGCAAAGCCCCCTTTACCACAGAAGTTACACAGGTTATGGATATGAGAACGAGGACATGTTAGGGGCCTCCCACAGCCTGCCACAGTGACCAAAATGAAGGACGCACTTAAGCAAGCTAGCCTGACCAGGGCAGAAACAGCAGCCAGAAAAGAGCCCCAGCATCTGGTGGAGGCCAAGGATCAGGGGTTAAGATACAAGGTCAGGTGTTATGACATAGAACTCAAGAGTACAGTACACAAAATGTGTACAAGATCATGAGCTGGGTCTGAGTCACAGAGAGTAAGCCAAAGTAAAAGTAGGACTCAGGATCCTCAGCTTCAGCTGACACAAAGGTGAACCACAGCCCACCACATGGAGTGCAGAATGAGCAGCAGATAAGTAGCAGAGGCCCACCACGGAGGTATTAGCAACTGTAATTTATTTAATCAACAAGTTAATGGAAACAAGAGCTGGTACACCAACTTTTATGGTTTCTCAGGGTGTGGAATGACATCGGTACCCGGGGCCTGCCCAGCACTCAGGGAGCTCAGATAGCTCCCCTGGGAAGGCTGGTGGCTTCTGCTTCTGGCTTAGCATGTGCCTTCAACAGACTAGTAAGTCATTTCCTTCAAACCTAAGAGGAGGAGACACACAGATGCTGGTAAGACACTCTGGCAGTGTGAAGCACGGGAAACAGACAGAGCTGGGAGAATGTGACCCTGCTGTGGACCCCCAATCACTGTCTCTGGAACACCAGCCACACATCTGACCACTGCAGCCCTGCTGTCCTATTATGGAGAATGAGATTTCACAAAGAAACAAGACATTAGGCGAGAATGTGTTTATGGATGGTTTTAAAGAGATTAAGAAAGCATTATAACAGTTTATGGCTTCTGTACAGTTAATGCCAAAAACCTACCCTCCCAATGCTAAACTTTGAGCAAATGCAGAGAGGGTTCTTCAGCACACACACACAGCACTGATGTCCCAGAGCAGCCAGGTACATGGTGGGGACAAAAGAAGCCCCTTACATTAAAATGTGCAATAAATGATTCCTTTGTAAGAATTACAGTTCACTTAAAAATATTAGAAATAACTTACATTCCAGAAGTGTGGAAATGTCATGTAAATTCACATACAGCTACATGATAACACATTATAAAGCCATTAAAATTCTGTTCATTGAAAGTTTTTAGTAGCAAGATGGAAATGCTTATGTTATAATATTAAGTCAAAAACATCGAAATCAAAGTTGCATAAATAAATTCAACTCCGTTGAAAACAAAACAATATGTAGAAAAAGAGGGCAAGGAAGAAGTTACTAGAGGTTATCTCTAAATGACAGGCATACAGGTTTATTTTCTTTGCTATACATTTTTAGAAGTTTCTAAATTCTTTACTCAAAATTATACTGCTTTTATCATTAGGAGAATGATAATATAAAAACACATCAGTAAATGACCTTAAATCAAAATCAAATTTGAAAGTACTCTGTGGGGTGAACTGCACAGCTGGGGAAATTTGGAGAGGAGTGGAATGATATGCCTAGGGGGACCGATTATCTCATGACAACCTGGGAAGTTCATACAGGTGACAGTTCTTGCCTCTCTCACATTCTTTGCTTTGTATCAACTGCCTGCCTGAGTTCCTATGTCTTTGGATCACATCTGTAGGAAGCTTGAAGGCCAGTTTTGAACTTAAAGGCCAGAACTGGAATCTAAAGTTGCCACTGGGATAGAGAGACACCCAGGACTCATGACTGGGGAAGCCAGCCCAGCATGGGGCAGCTATAAAGGAGGAGCTGACCCAAGACCAAGATAACCAGGAACCCAGAGAGGACCCACACTCACCCACTATGGCCCTACTTGGCCATGGCCAGGGAAGTGGACCTTCATCATAAGAGAGAAGAGGGAGAACCCAGGTGCATGGGTTTGTTAGATGTAATGATCTGTATATTTAACATCCAGTAGCTTGGCAATAACTTGATCCAAAAGGTAATCGCTGGTCATTTTTATGAAGATTATTATTGAACCCTCAAGGTCTTTTACCTTCCAACTGCAAAAATTCCACAGTGGGTCTCTCCATGGTTGTTTGTTTAGGGACACATGGCTTACTTAAATAGTTCCTATGGTTTCTGTGCTATAAAAACACAGAAGAAGTAACAGCAAATTCTCTGTATATGCTCATGGATGCACATATATGATCTGATAGTTCTTTCTGGGCCCAAAGTTCCAAACAAGCCTTTAATACTTTGGAGAAGAAAAGTTCCCCATTTCTAGGTCAAAACAACAAAAGTAAAATCATGTACTAGTTCATTTCCTCCTTTGGTTGCCCATCAATGGCAGTAATGCTACAAGCAGAGCTCAAGAAGCTCCATTTTTTTCCAGTAATCCAAGTAATTCTATAATGGACAGAGAATGACAATAGAACCAATATAAGTTTAAACATTTAAATAGAAGATGATGCAAAGGGGTTGGAACAAGAAAGGCGAATAGAGATCTCTGACAGTTGCCCCTCCACACAAACACCAAATTCAACAATCATCCACACAAGGAAGCGTCTTCAGAAGAAGCAAAAGGCAGATAAGTGATCTCAGTACCAGATTTTAACACTATATCAAGGAAAGAGGCACTGAAGAGGCCCTAAAAGACAATCTTGCATTGCCTAACCCCCCTCTCCCCCATCCCCAGGCAGTGTGCAGCCAGCACACCAAGTGGAGAGAGAATCTGTTTGCCCAGCAGAGGGAGAGTGAAGTGATTATGGGACTTTGCATTGGAACTGAGGCCAACACTGCTACAGAGGAACACAGCACAGGGCAGTACTCTGACAGCATCCACAGAGGAAGCATCTACACCAGCTCAGCCACAAGGAAATCCTCCACCTGGAAACCCGAGTTCCAGCTTGCCCCACCACCAGCTGACAAAAAGCAGACTAGAGCCTAGAATAAATTCATAAGGCAGTCAGGTCACACGGCTTCAGTTCCTGAGCAATTCCTGTGGCTGTGCTGGCTCAGAGGCAGTGAACTTGAGGTGTTTGTGATCCAGCGAGGTATGAGTGGTACCTGGGTCAGCCCTCCCCAAATTCCAGGCAGTGCAGCACAGGGAGAATCTTCTCCCACTGAAGAAAGGAAAGGGAAGAGTTCAGAGGACTTTGTTTTCCAACTTGGGTACCAGCTCAGACACAGAAAATAAAGTACCAACATGACTCCTGAAGCCCCTAAGTCTAAGCCTTAGTTCTTGGATGGAATTTCTAGATCTATCTGGGTCAGAAGGAAACATACTACCCTAAAAGGAAGGATGCAGTGCTGGCAGGATACACCATCTGATGACTAAAGGGACCTTAGGTCTTGAATAAACATCAGAGATAGCCAGGCAACACTCACCAGGGGCTTTGGATGAGACTGGGCTGGTTGCAGGTGTGACGGGGTGCAGTCCAAGGTGCAGTGGCCATGAGGAAGTGCCCATATCACTCCTCTCCCAACTCGAGCAGCCCAGCACAGAGAGTGAGGGAAGAGAATGAGAGACTTTCCTTGGTAATCCAGGGCATTTTCCCATATCTTACCCAAGTCCACCAAGGTGATACCATCGGGAGTATGCAAGAGTCACAGCATTACTGGGCTTGGAGCACCCCCAGTGCTGAAATGGATATAAATTCCCATTGAGTATCTGGAATCCCTTCTCAAAAAGGGCAGGTTCAAACAAGCCCAGAATGTGAAGATTAAAATAAATACCTAACTCTTCAATGCCCAGACATTGACTAATTTCCACAAACATCAAGAACATCTATTAAAACATCTCACCAAAAAGAACTAAATAATAATGTACTAGTGATGAGTCCTGGAGTGAGGGAAATATGTGATCTCTCAGACAAAAAATTCAAAATAACTGTCCTGAAGAAGCTCAATGAACTTCAACACAACAAAAAGTAGGAATACAGAAGGCTATCAGGGAAATTTAACAAAGGGATTGAAATAATGAAAAATAAAAACCAAGTAGAAAATCTGGAGGTTAAAGCATCAAATGACAAACTAAGTATCTCAATAGAATCTCTCAAGAGAGGAATTGATGAAGCTGAAGAAAGAATTAGTGATCTTGAAGACAGGCCATTTGAAAATACCCAGTCAGAAGAGAAAAAGGAAAAAAGAATAAAAAAGAATGAAACATGGCTCCAAGATCTAGAAGATAGCCTCAAAAGGGCAAATCTAAGAGTTACTGGCCTTAAGGAGGAAGTAGAATTAGAGATATTGGAGTAGAAAATTTATTCAAAGAAGTAATAACAGAGAACTTTCTAAATCTAGAGAAATATATGAACATTCAGGTACAAGAAGGTCATAGGGCTGGGCGTGGTGGCTCACGCCTGTAATCCTAACACTCTGGGAGGCTGAGGCGGGCGGATCGTTTGAGCTCAGGAGATCAAGACCAGCCTGAGTGAGACTAGCCAGCAAGACCCCGTGTCTACTAAAAAAATAGAAATTAGCTGGACAACTAAAATATATATATAAAAAATTAGCCAGGAAGGTGGTGCATGCCTGTAGTCCCAGCTACTCAGAAGGCTGAGACAGAAAGATTGCTTGAGCCCAGGAGTTTGAGGTTGCTGTGAGCTAGGCTGACGCCATGGCACTCTAGCCTGGGCAACAGAGTAAAACTCTGTCCCCCCTCCCATCCCCGCAAAAAAAAGAAGGTTGTAGAACACCAAGCAGATTTAACCTGAAAAAGACCATCACAAGGCATTTAATAATCAGGCTCCCAAGTTCACAGACATAGAAAAAGTCTCCTAAAGGAAGCAAAAAAAAAAAAAAAAAAAAAAAAGAAAGAATAAAAATGAAGAACATATAAAGGACTTTCAATACATCCAGCAGCACACTTCTCTGTGGAAATCTTACAGGCCAAAAGAGAGTGGCATGACATATTCAAAGTGCTGAAGGGAAAAAACCTTAACCCTAAAATGTAATATCCTGCAAAAATACCTTTCAAACATAAAAAAGGAATAAAGACTTTCTCAGAGAATCAGAAGCTGAAGGATTTCATCAATAACAAACTTGTCCTACAAGAAATGCTAAAAGGAGTTCTTTAATAGGAAAGAAAGGACGTTAATGGATAATAATAAATCATTTGAAGGTACACAACTCACAGGTAACAGTAAGTACACAAATATAGAATACTATATCACTGTAATTGCGTTGCTTAAACCCCTTATATCTTGAGGAAGACTAAAAGACAAACTTATCAAAAATAACTACCACAATTTTTTGAGAGATAAATAGTATAAAATGATAAAGATGGAAACAACAGTAAGTTAAGAAGCAGGGAGTGATGGAGTTAAAGTTAGAATTTCTGTTAGATTACTCATTGCTTGCTTATTTATTTGTAAGCAGAGTTATCATGTTTAAAATGGTTATAAAATGTTTTTTGCAAGTTTCATGGTACTTCAAAACAAAAAACCTACAACAGATACACAAAAAATAAAAATAAATAAAAATAAAATGCACTTCAAAGAAAATCACTTTTAACAAAGAAAGACAAAAAGAAGGAAGAAAAAAAAAGAAAGAACTAAAAAACAACCAGAAATCAAATAATAATATGACAGTAGTTAGTCCTTACCTATCAATAATAACATTAAATGGGAATGGACTAAACTCTTCAATCAAAAGACAGAGTGGAACAATGGATAAAATAACAAGATCCAACTATATAATGTCTGCAAGAAACACACTTCACCTATAAATATCTACATATATTGAAAACAAAGGGATGGGAAAAAATGTTCCATGCAAATGGAAACCAGAAAAGAGTAGTTATAGGTATACTTCCATCAGATGAAATAGATTTCAAGACAAAAACGGTTAAAAGAGACAAAGAAGTTTGTTATCTAATAATAAAGTGGTCAGTTCAGCAAAAAGATATAACAATTCTAAATGTGTATGTACCCAACACTGGAGCACTGAAATATACAAGGCAAATATTATCAGAGCTAAAGAATAAGATAGACTCCAAGACAATAATCACTGGGGACCTCAACAGTCCACTTTCAGCATTGGACAGATCATCCAGACAGAAAATCAACAAAGAAACATTGGACTTAACCTGCACTAGAGACCAAATGGACCTAATAGATAATTATAGAATTTTCATCCACCAGCTGTAGAATACATATTGTTCTCCTCAGATCATGGGTCATTCTGAAGGACAGATCATATGTTAGGCCACAAAATAAATCTTAAAAAATTCAAACAAATTTAAATCACATCAAGTGTTTTCTCTGTCCACAGTGGAATAAAACTAGAAATCAATAATGAAAGGAAAATGTAAACTGTAAAAACACATGGAAATGAAACAATATGATCCTGAATGTCCAGTGAGTCAATGAAGAGATTAAGAAAAAAATTAAAACATTTCTTGAAACAAACAAAAATGAAAACACATGTCAAAAACTATTGGATACAGCAAAAGCAACATTATGAGGAAAGTTTATAGGAATAAGTACATATACAACCTAACAATGCATCTCAAAGAACCATAAAAACAAGAGCAAAATAAACCCAAAATTAGTAGAAGAAAAGAAATAATAAAGATCACAGCAGAAATAAAATTAAATTAAAAGCAAAAAAATACAAAAGATCAATGAAATGAAAGGTTGATTTTTTTGACAAGAGGAATAAAATTGAAACACCTTTAGCCAGACTAACTACTAGAAGATGAGAAGACCCAAATAAATAAAATCAGAGATGAAAAAGGAGACAATACAACTGATATCGCAGAAATTCAAAGGATCATTACAAACTACTGTGAGCAGCTATATGCTAATAAATTGGAAAATCTAGAAGAAATGGATAAATCCCTAGACACATAAACCTACCCACACTAACTTGGAAGAAATCTAAAACTGAATAAAACAATAACAAGTAATAAGATAGAAGCAGTAATAAAAAGTCTCCCATCAAACAAAAGCCCAGGACCTGATGGCATCACTGCTGATTTCTACCAAGCCTTCAAAGAAGAATTAATACCAATCCTATTTAAACTATTCAATAAAATTAAAGAGAAAGGAATACTCCCAAAGTCAGTCTATGAGGACTATGTCATGCTGATACCAAAACCAAAGACACAACAACAAAAAAAGCTATAAGCCAATATTTCTGTCAAACATACATGCAAAAATCCTCAACAAAACATTAGCAAACCGAATTCTACAAAGCATCAAAAAAATTTTTCGTCATGAACAAGTGGAATTCATTCCAGGGATGCAAGTTTGGTACAACATATGCAAATCAATCAATGTGATACATGATATCAACAGAATGAAGGAAAAAATCATATGATTATTTCAATTGATACTGAAAAAGCATTCAATAAAATTCAACATCCCTTTGTGATAGAATCTCTCAAAAAGCTACATATACGTGGAACTTACCTCAATACAATAAAAGCCATATATGACACACCCACAGCAAGTATAATACTGAATGAGTAATAACTGAAAGCCTTTCCTCTAAGGTCTGGAATACAGCTAGGATACCTACTTACATTATTGCTATTCAGCATAGCACTGGAAGTCCTAGTTAGAGAAATCAGACAAGAGAAAGAAATAAAAAACATCCAAATTGGAAAGGAAGAAGTCAAATTATCCTTGATTGCAGATGACATGATCTTATATCTAGAGAAACCTAAAGACTCCACCAAACAGAAACTATTAGAACTAATGAATTCAGTAAACTTGCAGCATATAAAATCAACATACAAAAATCAGTTGCATTTCTATATAACAACACTAAACAATCTGAAAAAGAAACCAAGAAAGTAATCCCATTTACAATAGCTACAATAAAATAAAATACCTAAGAATAAACTTAACAAAGAAGTGAAAGATCTCTACAATGAAAACTGTAACACATTGATGAAAAAAATTATAGAAAACACAAAAAAAGATGGAAAGATATTCCATGTTCATGGATTAGAAGAACGAATATTGTTAAAATGTCCATACTACCCAAAGCAATCTACACATTCAATACAATCCCCATCAAAATACCAGTGACATTCTTCACAGAAATAGAAAGAATAATGCTACAATCTACATGGAACTACAAAACACCAAGAATAGCCAAATCCATCCTGAGCAAAAAGAACAAAATTGGAGGAATCATATTACCTGACTTCAAATTATACTGCAGAGCTGTAGTAACCAAAGCAGCATGGTACTGACATAAAAGCAGACACATAGACTAAAGAAACAAAATAGAGAACTCAAAATGAATCCACACATCCATAGTGAATTATTTTCAACAGAGGTGCCAAAAACATACAATGGGGAAAGGACAGTTGCCTCAATAAATGGTGCTGGGAAATCTGAATATTCATATGCAAAAGAATGAAACTAGACCCCTATCTCTCGCCATATATATAAATCAAATCAAAATAGATTGAAGACATAAGTTTGAGTCCTGAAACTATGAAACTGCTAAAAGAAAACTTTGGGGAAAATCTCCGGGACATTGGTCTGGACAAGGACTTCTTGAGTAATACCCCCAAAGCATAGGCAACCAAAGCAAAAGTTGAATAATGGCATTCTATCAAGCTAAAAATCTTCTTCACAGCAAAGGAAACAAAGAACAAATTGAAGATACAGCCCAGAGAGTGGCAGAAAATATTTGCAAACTACCCATAGGTCAAGAGAATAATAACTAGAATATATAAGGAGCTCCAATAACTCAATAGGAAAAAAAAAATCCAGTTGAAAAATTGGCAAAGTATCTGAATAAATATTTCTCAAAAGAAAACACACAAATGGCCAAGAGGTATATGACAAAATGCTGAACATCATTTGTCATAAGAAAAATGCACATCAAAACTTCAATGAGATATCATCTCACTGTAGTTAAAATAACTTTTATCAAAAAGAAAGGCAATAATGAATGTTGGTGAGGATGTGGATAAAGAGGAATCTTCCTACACTCTTGTAGGGAATATAAATTAGTGCAACCACTATGGAGAACAATATGGAGGTTCCTTACAAAATTACAAATAGAACTACATAAAACCAAGTAATCCCGCTGCTAGGTATCTATCAAAAAGAAAGGAATTAGCATATGGAAAACACACCTGTACTCCCATGTTTATTGCAACACTATTCACAATAGCCAAGATTTGGATTCAACCTAAGTGTCCATTAACACATGAATAGATAAAGTGTGGTACATATACACAATGGAATATTATATAGCCCTAATAAAGAAGGAAATGCTGTCGTTTGCAACAACATAGATGGAATTGAAGAAAATTATATTCAGTGAAATAAGCCAAAAACAAAAAGATAAATCTTGCATGTTCTCACTCATATGTGGGAGCTAAATATTAAATACAATTGATCTCATGGAGAGAGAGAAAAAGTACATTGATGGTTACTAGAAACTGGGAAGTGTAGTGGACGGGGATAAAGTGGGGGTGATTAATGGGTGCAATAATATAGTGAGATAGAATGAATAATATTTGATAGCACAGATGACTATAATAAACAATAGTTTAGCATCTGCTTTAAAATAACTTAACAAGTGGAATTGGAACGTTCCTAACACAGAGATGATAAATACCTGAGGTGATGGATACCCCATTTACCCTGATTTGGTTAATTTGCATTCTACACCTGTATTGAAACCCTATAAAGATATATATAATAGTAACCATAATAATTAAAAATCAAACCAATAAGTTAGGGTATACTTTAAAATAAAGAGTGGAATTAGAATGTTCCTAACACAAAGCAATGATAAATACCTGAGGTGACGGTACCCCAATTACCCTGATTTGATTATTAAACATTATAGGCCTGCATCAAAACATCCCATGTGCCCTATAAATACATACTAATGTTACATGCCCATAATAATTAAAAATAAATATAAAAATGAACATGATACATAGTTATGGATATGGAGAGATGTTCACAACATATTAAGTGAAAAGAAGCAGGCTGGAAATAGTACATATGGTAAGGTTCCATTTTAATTTATTTTCATTGAAAAGAACAAAAAAATACCATAAAATCAAAAGATAAATGACAAGCTAGAAAACTGTTAATATATTTGGAATACAAATGACAACAGATTGGTTTCCCTACTATATCAAGAACTATTAAGTGTCAATAAGAAAAATTTCAAAAATTCATTTACAACAGGGAAAAAGACTAGTTCACCATAAAAGAAAATTTTCAAATTCATGTGTGAAAAAAAATGCAAATTAATGTATAACATACTTTTTCAACTATCAGGTTGACAAAAGATCAAAAAGGCTGATATACATTTTAGCAAGGTTATGAAAATAAAGGTGTTCCCTGAATTACTAGTAGGATTACAAAATAGTGCAACCCCTCTGGACAGCACCTTGATAATCTCTATCAGTGTTTAAAATGTACATCCTTGGACTCTGCAATTCTGCATTTAAGAATTTATCCTGTATGTGTACAAAGATGTGTGTCTAAGAGCATTCACTGCAGCATGATAGCTCCAATGTGTCATGAAGCAACGAACTATAAACTAGAAGAGATAGTTGAATACTTTAAAGCACATTCATACAACAAAACCTGGGCTAGGTCTGCACATAGTAACATGGAAAAACTGTCAAGACATATCATGGAATTTAAAAAAGGAAGTTGCTTGGTAAGTAATTTGCAAAGTATACCACTCCCTCTATAAAGGAAAAGGGAGAGACATGTATGTCTTTATATGCACTGACTACTTTAGATTTAACCATTTTCTCCTTTCAGCTGGCAGGAGTATCCTCCATCCTGGGGGCTATTAATTTCATTACGCAGAATGAACTAGAAATGGTGGCTGTCTCTTGAGAGGGAAGACGTAGACTGGTAGTGAGGGGGCAGTGGGTTGAGTTCTTGTTTTTACCCTACATACTACATTATTCTGGTTTTGAAAAAAATTATATGCCTATAGGACTTTTCCAATTATATGCCTATAGGACTTTTCAAGTATTTTTAAATATAAACTTTTAAATACATACACAACAGAGGGAAATGTGCACAAACATGGAAATACCTTTTCTGAAAGTTTGTGTTGAAATATGTGCATGCTGCTGAGGAAAATTCAGGCATTTCCAAAAAGCATATGGAGGAAAATAAAAAATGATTCATATTCCCACCACTCACAATAGCCATTGCTAACAATCTTGTATTGCCATTTGTCCATATGTGTGTGCAGATGCACACAGGTGCATACACATGTGCGCATGTCTGTGCACGTTTCTGTATTTGTGCATTGACTCCCACCTTGGTATGCAGGCCTAAAGACCACATCTGAAGTGAGAATGACTATACATAAAGTGCTTTGGCTGCTTCCCAACTAATCTTTGCAGAAGACATCCAAGGCAGATTTTCTAATACCAAGTTCTAGGAAAATGCAGCACCATATCGAGGGCTCTGGGATGGTTATTACCAAGTATAACTATCAGGAGACACTAATTATGAAGCTGTTTACTACAGTGTGAGCTCCAAAGGCAGGCATATCTTTTGTCTTATTTTGTTCATTTTAGTATCCTTCCTGCTTAGAAAAGTGCCTGCCTGGCAGCAGCCAACACTCAGCATTTGTTACATGAACAGGCTCACCTTAGACATCTACTCCACAGTTCCCAGCAAATGCAGAGACAAACTCTCTGGCATTCACACAGGTGGGAAGGTTGTTCAGCCTGAGATAGACAGACCAAAGCCCACCTAGTATCTTTACCCTCTTACCATTAGGGTTACATCTTGCTTTCTACAAGAGCCCATGGCAACACAAGACAAATGACTACCCAGAAGCAAGTTACTTCCCTTGTGGTTGGTGCTAGTGACAGACTCTTCTCTGAGAATCTAGAAGAGGTGCTAGAGCATGCCCATTACAGATGTCAGACCAGGGATATTCAAAATAGCTATCTTGACACATATAAATAAAAACCATTCTATGCAAAAGAATGCTTCTAGAAGAACCCAGGAAGTATCGACCTGTTCATGTGGAGACACAACTTTCTCAAACCTTCAAGGCTTTCACTACCAATTATTCATGTATGTACTTGGGAAAAGCAGCAATATTTCTAAATGTTAATAAGCTGTATGGAGTAGCAAAGCCAAAAATTCTTCTCACGATCTTGTAAGAGATCAAACACTATTATCTTAGGTCTCCTAAGGCAAGAGAAAAACATAAATCAGAAATCACAGGCCAGGCAGTGTGGCTTACTATAATCCTAGCACTTTGGGAGGCCGAGGCAGGAGGATCACTTGAACCTCAGGAGTCTGAGACAGACCTAAGCCAGAGTGAGACTCAGTCTCTACAAAAAATAGAAAAAATTAGCCAGGCGTGGTGACAGGCACCTGCAGTCCCAGCTACTCAGGAGGCGGAGGCAGGAAGATCACTGGAGCCTGGGAGTGTGAGATTGCAAAGAGCTTTGATGACACCACTTCACTCTATCCTGGACAACAGAGCGAGACCCTATCTCCAAAAAAACAAAAAACAAAAAAACCTTCAGGAATCACAAAGGAATTATAAAAAGAATGAAAGTGGGCTTTAATATTGTGTACAAAGATGCATATATGGTGATGTTCTTTCCAGTGCTGTCTGTAACAGGAAAATGTAACCAAAATAAAAACAGGGCACCACAAGTAAATTTCCAGCTATATACAAATTATTATTATCAGTATACAATATCAGTATATCAATATAAATACTATGTGCCCTTAAACAGGATATGGTAATTCTAAACATTTTGATATGTAAAGATGAGTACAATCTATTGTTAAGTTTTACAAAAGGAAGATGGTTTACAGACCAATATATGAAATATGAATCCACTGACTCAAAAAAAATTTCTGTGATTTAACAAATATTTTTCTTTATATATGTATAGGAAAAGAATATGCCCCATAATGTCAATTGCTACCTCCAGCGTGAGACTACATAGCGGACAAAAACTTCATACACTTTACTTTGCTTGAAAACTCTGTTAGAACAATGAGCACATATTTCTTTTCTAATGAGAATCTGCCAGCAGATTTTTCTCCCCTTGTATATCCTCGAGCTACATCATTTTCCTCCCTCTACAAACTGGGGATTATGCAAAATTGCCACTCTGGGAATTTTCCAAGTGCAATTGCTTATCTTGACTAAAGCAATCTGTATTGGCATAAGTCCTATCTCAGCTACTGGCTGAGATGGTTCCTAATCATTTCTCTTTGAGAGGCCCAAAGATCCTCACATAGGAATACTTGACTGAGAAAATACGTAAGTGCTACATCTGTGTAGGTATGTCTTGTGTCATTTCCAAGTGACAGCTTGGTAGCCCAACCCAGCCCAGAAGAGGCCTGGCCCAAGACCACCCCCTGCATTTCAACTCATGGAAATCTGCCTCTGATAGGCACCAGCTGTGTGCCTTGCAAGCTACTAGGACGTTTACACTCTGCCTGCAGCTGATTGATCAATCAACAGAGAAATCAACTGGGATTTACAACTCACTCCCCCGATGAGATCCCGAATACAAGTGGGAAGAAGCCAGACACCAGGGGTGTAAACGTGTGATCCCCTGTGTGAGACGTCCAGGACCAGCCAAAACTCATCCGTGGGAACAGATACCAGAAGCGGGCTCGCTGGGGCGGGAGGGCGGAGGTGGAATGGCAAAGGGCATTCGGACCTTTTCCAAGTAATGGAAATACTCAGTATCTCCCCAAGGGTAGAGCTTATACGCCGGTGTAGACAGACATTTGTCATAACGCCCTGATGTGTGCTCTTCAGAAGCACAAATGGATGCGTTCCACTATGGAAAGTTTGCCTTACTTTAAAAAGTATCTGTGGCGTGAACATGACCAGCTGCAGAACATGCGTGTACTCCAAGGTACCACTGTAAAACATGAAATGAATGTGTGTTTTGCTTAACACGCGCTCACACACTCGGGGAAAGGCAGTTGGGGGCCGCCCTCTGGGAGCAGAGTCTGGCTGTCCAGCGTCCGGGTGGCAGGAGGCGCATGGCGCTGGGGAAACTCACCGACGCGGAGGGAGAAGGGCCACCTCCAGGGTGGGCAGAGCACGGGCAGTCGTGGGGTGAGCAGAGCCGCGGTCACTGGACACACGTCATAGTCAGGCCCAGGCCGGGCCTCAGCGTTTCCAGGCAGTGCCCTGCCCCTGGGGGGCTCCGAGCCCCGTTGCCTAGAAACGCCCCATTGTGAGCCTGGTGGTCCTTTGTTGTAGCAACCGAGTCTCCCTAGGTCCTCAGACTGGACTCGGATCCGATTGTGCTGGACGCTTTTTCTTGGAGCGGACCAGGTCAGTTCTAGGACCCGAAGTGATGTCGTCCTGGTTGGGTGGCCTTGGCTCCGACTTAGGCCACTTCTTGGGGCAGGTGGGCAGCCCTGTGGCTACGTTCACGGACGTCGAACTTAAGGAACCTATGAGACAAAATGAGGAGGAGGCACTTTCTAGAGTCAGAAATGACTCAACACCGCCTCTTAATCAAGACTCTAACAGTAATTTTAAGGATGACTTACTTAAAGAAAGGGAAGCTGAAATGAGGAACTTAAAGCAAAGTCTTTCAGAAATGAATCAACTCAATGAAAATTTAAAGAGTTATTTTCGATCTCAAAATGGAAAATGGTTTCAGCTGGTGAAGATGAAAGACACATACACCCCCAGTTCTTTTCAGCCAACCCTGAAGAAATTAAGAATTTGGAAAACACAACAGAACAAAGATCAGTGCAAGGGATAAAAGAACAAGAATTGGACATGAAAGTTCTAGATGAAAAGAATATGTCTTTAAAAAGACGGAGGAGCTGTCCAATGCTGAGATTTTCCAACAGAAAGGTTTGGAGACACAGAGTCCTCACCCTGGAATACCTGCAGCTTCCTACCCCCACCACGTTGCTTTCCTTCAGCAGCAACTCCAAGCACATGCTTTGGAAAGAGAGCGAATGTTAGCTGTTTGGAATGCGTAGGCTAATGAAAACAGCTATCTCAACAGAGAGAATCACCAAAGGACGGACATCATTGTTGTCAAAGAAGCAGCCATCAGCAAGCTGCAAGATGAAAATAAAACATTGTGCACTAGCTTTGCAAGTAGCAGTCATGATGAGAAGTTCACCGTTCAACATTCATCATGTCTCATTAAAGAAAAAGACCTTGCCATAGATGCATTAAGTCAGAAGTGTCAGACTTTGGTCACCATTTTGCAAACATCCTGCACTGGTAATGACATAAGAGGTATTGATAGTACCAGTTTGAGGAACTTCTGCAGGATCGTGAGAAATTAAAACACCAACTTAAGAACATGGCAGAGTGGCAACAGCAGGTATGAGCACAGTACAAAATATGCAGCACGAGGCAGCCCAACTTCAAGAAGCACAATTTCAGCACAGCACGGGGCAGCTTTGCAATGGGAAGGTCAGACTTTAGGGCAACTCGATCTTCTATCACAGTCGTGTACAGAATCCTCAGTCTGGCCACAGCCAGCCGAATCTCCTAAAGCAAGTAAGTCTGCTGTATTGAGGGAGCCTTGGAAACTGCTCCAAGAAGAGATTGACAAACTCAGAAAATCAGTGCTAGAAAAAGAAGCAAGCATTAGAACCCTCCAGGAAGATAATGAGAGCCTCTCTGATTCAATTGCTGCCACCTCAGCATGAGCAAGAAAAGCACGTGAACAAATGCATTTGGAAATTACTTAGCTGAAGGAGAAACAAAATATTCTACACGTTACTTAAAGGGAAAAAACTTTTCAACAAAGCCAAAAATAGTTGTGTTCTTTCAGGGAAAATCTCACTAATGAAATGAATGAAAATGAAATTTTGAGGCAGGCGGTCAGCCACCTGAAGGAAAGAATATCAGTTTTACAAATGAACATGTTCTGAAAAATTGTATGCCAAAAAATTTCCTTCAAAGGAGAATGTCATCAATGTAATCTCACAGTTGTATTCCAGGAGAAAGGTAGATGCAGTTAAGATCCTGCCTGCAAAGACTGCGTGTGATGGCAGAGCTTTCTAGGTAGCCTGTGAGTAGCAAGGTAAAGATGCATTGTGTTCCTTTGGAGGTGAAGGCAAACTATGGCTGAGGGGCCTTTGAAATAGTCAAGAGCACATTAGCCAAATCTATAACTGAAAAATACCTCTTTTAAATGTAGTGGGATTCTCAAATATTTAAGGGTTCCCCCTCCCCAACCCAAAGAAATTTCCTCAAGTCACAGATTTTTTTGTCTCCATCAGATCACATGTGCTACGGATCTTCTGGGTGGTCATGTGGAAAGGAAGCCAGCGGCCAGCCATGTAGGGTGTCGTCCTCCTCCACTAGGGAATGCCAGTCCATCTCCCCAGCATTGGGATTCACATCCAGGAAGTTCATTTTGTCTGTGGTCAGGTGAGAGCCGTCAAGCCCCTTGATCATGAGTTTAGGTCTTTGGCACCCTGTGCTAAGCACAGCCCCAGTGTGTTGGTTTGGGGTTTTGCATTAGGAAAGCAGTTGAATAGCAAATGCCCCTCCCCGTGACAGTTTTGTTTTTTATCATCGGTGCCTGGGCCACCGACTGCCATGGACACGCACCTCTTAGGGGTCAGGAGAGCACAGGACAGCAGCACAGGAAACATCATTACCCTTGCCTGAACAACAGCAACTGTTAAGAGGCAACCAGGGAGCCATTCTAAAATCTTCCCCAAGGCGATGGCCTCCTTCCATTCCACAATCACAAAGGTTGTCGCCAAGACTGCACTGGGGACATATTTTCCCAAACCATGTCTGTATAGCTGCCCGAAGCAGCCAGTGATGGTCATCAGGATAGACGCAGTGAGCAAAGAGCTCTCGCCTGAATCCCAGTGAGTGGAACTCAAGGACCCGCCAGATAGGATGTTGTGTTGTTGCTGCTTCCAGGTGCAAGCCTCAGAGAATACCTGTCTGACACAGGCCATACCCGATGGCACCTCGCACCAGGATAGATTCGGTTAACACTAGTTAGGGTGGGAGGAGATGACCACACCTAACTGAGATGACAGAACTCATTAGCTGAAGCGTAAGCTGGCCAGCAAGTGGCAGTTATGCTGTAGATAGTCACTGCTGCCTTGTAAAACCAGTTAATTAGCAAAGGAGCAGTTAGGTAAAGCTGACCCAGGTGTCTAGTCAAGGATGAGCCATGCTGTTTGTGATGCCAATTGTTTTCTTCACCAACTCTTCACTCCATTCATGAGGAGGGTTACCCACTGCAGAGATACAGGGATGGACGAACACACAAGACCTGACACCAGAGAGATGCAATCAGTAGCAATTTATTAATTACATATACTCAGCCCCCGGGAGGAGGACACTGCCCACTATGCAGGGACACACAGGGTTGCACTCCAGAACACAGTGAACATGCAGGGACTGGGTAGGGTGTCCCCTGGTTCCCACAGGATGGTGTGATTGGCTTGTCTAAATAATCCCTCCTTTAGCTGGCAGGGAACTGAAAGCCACTGGCTGGGGATAAACAGACTCTGTGTCTGGTCCCTGTGATAAGGGGGCCATTTAGCTAGAGGATGTTACCTGTGGGAGCAGAGAAGGAGGGGAACTTGTCGTTTGGGCATTTGAGGCCCTTTATCTGTCAGAACAGCACTTAATATGGCTTCTGTTTTCAGGCCTTATACCACAACAAACTATTAAAAAGTATTCTTTCCAGAACTACTAATTGAATTCAACAATGTCACAAGATACAAAATAAATATTCAGAACTCAATTGTACTTGTCTGTACTAGCAATGAACATGTGGACACCAAACTAAAAATACATTGATGATTACTAATAAAACTGAAATACTTAAATCTAAATCTAACAAAACATGTACAAGACTTGGATTATGAGAATTACATGATGCTGACAGAGGAAATACAATATCTAAATAAATGAAGACACATACCATGATCGTGGATTGGAAGACTAAACATACTGAACATGTCAGTTCTCCTCAAACTAAAATAGAAATTTAATGCAATTACTATCAAAATCCCAGCAAGATTTTTTATAAGTATAGACAAAATTATTAAGGAATTTATTCTAAAATACATATAGACTAGCTAAAACAACTTTGAAAAAGAAGAATAAAGTGGGACAATCAGTCTACCCAATACCAAAAGTTATTATATAGCTGTAGTTAACAAGGCTGGGCAAAATTTACAGAGGGACAGACACACAGATCAAAGGAACAGAACAGAGAACCCAGAAATAGTCCCACACAAATATACCCAACCAATCTTCGACAATGGTGCAAAACCAAATCAGGGGAGGAAAGACAGCCTTTTCAACAGTTTATTTAGCTACTTACAGCTTGTGAGAAAATCACAGGCCCCAAACTGGGAAAACAACACAGAGAGAAGGCAGATAGTGGTTTGACTGAGATTCTATTCGGTGGTGCTGGGACAGGAGGGAGAGTTTGCAACCAGTTCCCAGTGAGAGCTGCAAGGGCTTTCCATCTTTCTGAATTCAAGGACCTGAACCCGAAAGCGTTATGTGACTGCTTCTGATTTATCACCTTCACAGGTGCTAGAGACGCTCCCAATCAGCCCCCACACTGCAAACCCGGGTCACCCCAGACCCCATTAACCTTTCCCAATAGCATCATTCTCAGGCTAGCAAGACGTAGCGAGAAGGTTCTCAGTAGCTTCAAAAGCCTTGGCTCCAGGCCTGCCCATGAACCTCTGAGTTGTGTGGGCGGGGCCAAAAGAGTCATCCAATGAGCGCCTCTGCGGGCTGAGAGGGCGGGGAAACTGCCCAATGAGCGTCACGGCAGAGGCGCCAATAAACGTGAAGGCGGCTGGGGCAGCTGTAGTGGGTGGAGCCCAGCACCTCCTGCCTTCTCCCTGCTGCTCGCTCCTGCCCCTGCCTCCTGCAGACCCCACGTCATGTCCCTGGTGGCACGGCACCAGGAACCTCCCGGCCCACGACGGCTGGCCTGAGGGACCCCTCTGCCACCCACTGTTCTTCCACCTCGAGCTGCGGCACAGACGACGAGGGCGTGCGCGGCACCTGCCAAGATGCTTCTCTGTGCAACAGGTGCGTGCTGGGTGCGGGGTTAAGGGGCCGGCGTCCGCGGTGGGAGGCAGGCCTGTGTGTGAAGGATACTCTTGGACGCCCAAAGGGATGCGGTACCTGACTGGAGCGATCCTTGCTTCACACCTGTGAAATACACAGAGCAGGGGGTCGTTAATAATAATGATAATTTCTGAGCTCCTGGTGTGTGCCAGGCGTGGTGCAAGCCTGGGATACCGTGAGTGGGAGTACCCAGGCAGACGTGGTCTGGGCTTTCTTGGGGCTAAAGTCTTCCTGAAAATACAAACATGAAGCCAATAAAAACTACAGTCTTGATGAGTTAATATATGCAGAGGAGAGGTGCTGGTTCTCCTTCCTTTGTAGGTTGCATTCGATTCGAGCTTGTCTTGATTCCCATTGTGCACCTGAAACTCAGGCTAACGAGGGGCAATTGACCCGTCCAGGGCCAATAACATTTGCTTGCAGAGCCAGTACCCAGCTGCCTCCACTATCAGGGGGGTGGTAACAGGGGTGCGGGTGGGGGTGTTGCCGGCACAGGTGTGTCAGAGAAAGAGAAAACATGAGGCTTCAGTGTCCTCCATTTATTCATTCAACAAAAATTGTTGAGCGCATACTTCTTGTCAGGCCCTTACTTTGGGCTGGTTGGAGGGGATTCGATATGGGAATACATGATGAGCAAGACAGACATGGCGTCAGAGGTACTGGAAGGCACAGCCCAATTGGGAAAGACAGGAAACAAATAATTACCCATGAAATACATAATTACAGTTTTGTCTTGAGCACTGAGAAATATACCATGCCATTAGAGTTTGTAATTTAGAAAGTGATGTTTAGGTTAAGGACAAAAAGATTAAAAAATTAGGGGTTTAGGGGAGTGTACAGGCAGAGCAAGGGAGGAGTATGGAGTATGTAGAGGAACTGGAAGAATGCCTTCCACGCCAGAGGCTGCGGCTGGGGCCATGCAGGAATTACAGAGTGGGGAAAACCACAGTTTTGAATTAAGCCTTGCACTCTGTATAGGTTCTTGGAGACCAGGTGTAGTGATTCAGATTGTGCACTCTGAAGCCAGATTCTGTCAAGTTAAGTTCTGCCCCATACTTGGTGTGTAAAACTGGGAAAACTTCTAAATTATTCTGTGCCTCAGTTTTTTCCTCTGTAAAATAGGGGTGATAACATTACCCACCTCATAGGTGGTAGTGAAGATTACATGCTATTTAATGTTAGTAGAGCATGTAGAGAGGCATCTGGCGTGTAGCAGGTGTTAATAATGTTTGGTTAAATAAATAATCAGTATTAAAGGCTTAGAGGGAGTCCCTGGTGAAGTTTATGTACTTAAATGGATTACACTCAGCTTTTACTTCTCCAGCTTTCAATTGCTATTGACCACATCTGTAGCACTGTTGAATTAGAAATAATTTTTCTCATACTGACTGCTATTTGCTAAGAGAATCTGAACTGCCATCACAGTTACTGGAGAGAAATAAAATTCTTTTCAGTAGCACAGTAGAGTTAGGTTGATTTAATATTTTTGGTAACATTTTTTGTAAACTTTAAAAAAAATTGATTATAAAATAGTTTAAAGAACAATACAGAGAAATAGTATAACTAAAGCATGCCTTTCCTTGGCTCACTGTTGGATAGTTTCTATAATTTCAGATCTTCTCTGCCTCAGTTTCCCATGCCCTGTGGGTCTACAAACATCTCAACACAGCAAGGGGAGGCTGGGTTTGGAACTGTAAAGAACGTAAGGCAATAGTCCCCAGCATGAGCTGCATGTCAGCATAGTCTGTGTGCGGCTTTTAAAAAAATGGATATTCAGGACCTTCTCTAGACTCATGAATCAAATCTTCTGGGATAAGTCCTGGATAAACATCACAGGTGTTTGCCATCCGGGATGCATTTCACAAAAGCTTTTTGTACTGCGTTTTCTTTCGTCTGAAAAACGTGCAAGGAAATGGTGGGAAGAGATGGTGAGAAGTTAAATGTCTTTCAGATTCTGTGGTATTGTGACCTACATCTTCACTGTAATGTATTAAACCATCTTGTCCAAAAGTCATGATATTAAATAAGGATTCCCTGCATGAATCATAGGCAAATTACTATTCTCTTTCTGCCTCAGTCTCTTCATTTTAAAAATGGGGATAATTGTAACCTACCTTTTGAGTGTGAGGATTAAGTAAGATAATTGCTTCATGGTAGTTACTGGCAGGCACAAAATGAAGCCCTGAGCAAATTATCATTGCTAGTTTTGATTTCCCTCCAGTCTGAGTATTGTTCGGTTGAAGTTGGTGAATATGTAGTAGCTACGGGTAAGGCTGGTTCCTGTCTCCCTGGGTGAGTTATAGCCATAAAATCCCTAAAATAATATTTAAAAAGCCAGTTAACCTCCCAGGCACCTACAATTCTGTTAACTCCGAGTTTGCTTTCTCCTTTAGTTCAGAGTCCTTCTGGGGATAATGAGGATGTTTTCTGTCTCAGAGGGTTGTTGTGAAGATTAAATGTGGATGTTTTCCAACAGTGCTTGGCATACAGTAGGGGCTCAAATTGGTAGTTACTCTCATCAGTTGATGGAAACTTAGATTGATTACATGTCTTTGCAATTATGAATTGTGCTGTTATAAACATTTGAGTGCAGGTGTCTTTTTGATAAAATTATTTATTTTTGTGGGTAGACATGCAATAGTGGAATTGCTGAATGAAATAATAGGTTTACTTTTAGCTCTTGAGGAATCTCCATGTTGTTTTCCATAGAGGTTATACTTGTTTACAGTCCCACCAACAGTGTATAAGCATTCCTTTCTCTCTGCATCCACACTAGCCTCTCTTGTTTTTTTACTTTAATAATAGCCATTCTGACAGGGATAAGGTGATATCTGATTGTGGTTTTAATTTGCATTTCCCTGATGATTAATAATGTTGAACATTTTTTCATATGTTTATTAGCCATTTGTCTATCTTTTGGAAAAAATGGTGTTAATGTCTTTTGCCTACTTTTTTGATAGGGTTGTTTTTTTCTTGCTATTTTGTTTGAGTTCTTTGTAGATTCTGGATTTAATCCTTTGTCAGACATGTAGTTTGCAAATATTTTCTCCCATTCTATAGGATGCCTGTTTATTCTGTTGATTATTCCCTTTGCTGTACAGAAGTTTTTTAATTTAAGTCCCAGTTATTTATTTTTTTTGATGCTGTATTTGCCTTCAGTGTCTTAGTCATAAATTCTTTGCCTAGGCCTGTGTCTTAGAAGAGTTTTTCTTATGTTTCTTCTAGAATTTTTAGGGTTTCATTCCTTACATTGAATTCTTTAATCCATCTTGAATTAATTTTTATATGTGGCAAGAGATATGGGTTCTGTTTCATTCTTCTACATGTGGCTATTCAATTTTCCCAGCACCACTTAATGAATAGAACATCATTTCCCCAGTGTATTTTTTTGTCTGCTTGGTCGAAGGTCAGTTGGTTGTAACTGTATGGTTTTGTTTCTTGGTTCTTTATTGTATTCCATTTGTCTATGTCTCTACTTTTATACCAGTACCATGCTGTTTTGGTTACTATAGCCTTGTAGGATAATTTGAAGTCAGGTAATGTGATGCCTCCAGATTTATACTTTTTGGTTAAGATTTCTTTGGCTGTTCCAGCTCTTTTTTGGTTCCAAATGAAGCTTAGTATTATTTTTTCTAGATCTGTGAAATAAGACATATTGTTGTTGGGACAGTATGTTGATGGGAATGACATTGAATCTGTAAATCACTTTGGACCAAATGGACATTTTAACAATGTTGATTCTACCAGTCCATGAGCATGGGATATTGTTTCCCATTTGTGTGATCTACAATTTCTTTCATCAGTGTTTTGTAGTTCTCCTTGTAGAGATCTTTTACCCCCTTGGTTAAGTATATTCCCAAGTATTTTATTTTCTTTGTAGCTATTGTAAATGGTATTGAGTTCTTCATTTGACTCTCAGCTTGACTGTTATTAGTATATAGAAATGCTACTGATTTATGTAGATGAATTACGTAACCTGAGACCTTGCTGAATTTGTCTGTCAATTCTAGGAGTCTTTTTGTGGAGTCTTCAGGGTTTTCTAGATACAAGATCATATTGTTGGCAGAAAACAGAGATAGTTTGACCTCTTCTTTCCCAATTTGGATGCCCTTTATTTCTTTCTCTTGCCTAATTGCTCTGTCTAGGACTTCCAATACTATGTTGAATAGAAGTTGTGACAATGGGCACCCTTGTCTTGTTCCAGTGCTTAGGGAGAATGCTTTCAATTTTTCTCCATTCTGTATTGTGTTGGCTGTGGGTTTGTCCTATGTGGCTTTTATAATTTTGGAGTATATTCCTCGTATGTCTAGTTTGTTGAGGGTTTTTATCATGAAAAGGTGCTGGATTTTGTCGAATGCTTTCTCTGCATCTACTGAGATGATTATATGGTCTTTGTTTTCCTTTCTGTTTATGTGGTGAATCGCATTTATTAATTTGCATATGTCAAACCATCTTTGAATCCCTGGTATGAAACCCACTTGATCATGGTGAATCATAAGGGATACAGATGTGTGATTTTCTTTTTTGTGTGTGTCCTTTCTTGGCTTTGGTATCAAGGTGATACCAGCTTCATAAAATGAATTAGAATTATCTCCATCTAAATGTTATACAATAATTTCTGTAGAATAGATGCCAGTTCTTCTTTATAGGTCTGGTAGAATTCAGCTATGAATCCATTTAGTCTAGGCTTTGTTTTGTTGGGAAATTTTTTTATTACTGCCTTAATCTTGCTGCTCATTATTGGTCTGTTTGGGATTCCTATTTCTTCCTGATTCTGGTTTGGAAGGCCGTTTGTTTCCAGGAGTTTATCCATTTTCTGCAGATTTTCTAGTATGTGTACATAGAGATTTTCATAGTATTCACAGATGATATTTTGTATTTTTGTGGTATCAGTTGTAATGTTTCCTTTTTCATTTCTGATTGAGGTTATTGGAGTTCTTTCTCTTTCATTTTTGGTTATTCTCAGTAGCAGTCTATCAATTTCTTTATCTTTTCAAAGAATCGATTTTTTATTTTGTTGACCCTTTGTATTTTTTTGATTTCCATTTCATTTAGTTCTGCTGTGGGATTTGTTATTTCTTTTCTTCTGCTGGCTTTGGATTTGCTTTGTTCTTTTTCTGGTTCCTTGAGATGTGACACCAGGTTGATAATTTGTGAATTTGCTATCCTTTTGATATAACATTTAAGGCTATGAACTTTTCTCTCAGCACTGCTTTTGCCATAGCCCATAGATTTTTGAAAGATTTTTTCCCCTTTGTCATTTAGTTCGATGAATCTATTGATTTCCAGATTAATTTCATCATTGACTCAAGGATCATTCAGCAGTACATTGTTTAATTTCCATGACTTTGTGTGGATTTGAGAGTTTCTCTTGGAATTGATTTCTAATTTTATTCCACTATGGTCTGAGAAGATACATGGTATGATTCTGATTTCTCTGAATTTGCTGAGACTCATTTTGTGGCCTAAGATGTGATCAATCTTGGAAATTGTTCCCTGTGCTGATAAGAAGAGTGTTCTGTAAATGTATGTTAGGTCTGTTTTTTTCTAGAGTCCATTTAAGTACAGTATTTCTTTGTTGATTTTCTGCTTTGATGATCTGTCCAGGTTAGTCAGTGGGGTGTTGAAGTCTCCAGCAAATATGATTCTACTGTTTGTTTCTTTGCTTAGATCTAGTAGAATTGTTTTATGAATCTGGGAAGTTCTGTGTTAGGTGCATATATTAATAAATTTAGGATTGTTATGTTTTCTTGCTGAATTGTCCCTTTTATCATCATATAATGACCATCTTTGTCTGTCTTTACTGTTGTTAATTTAAAGTCAATTTTATCTGATATGAGAATGGCTATACTTGCTCACTTTTGGTTTCCATTTGTGTGGAATATTTTTTTCCATCTCTTTACCTTGAGTCTGTGTGAGTCCTTCCAAGTTAGATGGGTTTCTTGGAGGCAGCATATATTTAGGTTGTGATTGTTTATCCATTCAGCCAGTCTGTGTTTTTTAAGTGGAGCATTAAGACCATTCATGTTCAGTGTTAGTATTAATATGTGGGATACTGTTCTTTTCATCATGTTGAATGATACCTTGTGTTGTTTTTCCTCTTGTGCTATTATTTTATAAAAGCTGTGAACCTTAACTTTCAGATGTCTTTATATTGGTGGGTATCCTTTGTGCTGTTCTAGCTGTAGTGCTCTTTTGAACATTTCCTGTAGGGAAGATCCAGTAGTGAAAAATTCCCTTAGTGTTTGCTTGTCTGCAAAAGTCTTTATTTCTCCATCATTTATGAAACTTAATTTTTCAGGATACAAAATTTTTGGCTGGCAGTTCTGTTTAAGAAGACAAAAAATGGGATCCTAATCCCTTCTGACTTGTAAATTCTTCACTGAGAAGTGTGCTGTTAGCCTGATGGGTTTTCCTTTGTAGGTTAGTTGTTGCTTTCATCTTCTAGCTCGTAGAATTTTCTTCTTCATTTTGACTTTGGCCAGGTTAATGACTATGTTTCTTGGAAAAGTCCTATTTGCTATGAATCTTCCTGGTGTTTGATGACCATCCTATATCTGGATGTCTGAATCTCTGGCGATACCAGGGAAATTTTCCATGTTTTCTGCTTTTTCTTCTTCTCCCTCGGGGATACCTATAATTCTTATATTAGCTCACTTTACATAGTCCCATATTTCTCTGGTGATTGTTCATTCTTCTTTATTCTCTTTTCTGAACTGGCTTAGTTCAAAAGCCTTATCTTCAAGATCTGAAAGTCTTCCTTTTGCTTGACCTAGCCTTTTGTTGAAGCTTTTTGCTGTGTTTTGAAATTCCCTATATGACTCTGATTTTTTTCAGTTCTGTTATATCATTTTTTATGTTGTCTGTCTCTTTAGTGACTTCATCATTTTTTTTCATTCATGTCCTGAAATATTTTTTTGGTTTCTTTGTGTTTGTTTTCAACTTTCTCTTCAATCCCATTCATCTTTTTTGTCATCCATATTCTGAATTCCATTTCTGACATAGCAACAATTTCCTTTTGGTTGGGATCCATTGCTGTAGGTCTATTGTGATCCTTCGTGGGTATCAAACTGGCTTGTTTTTTCATGTTGCCAGAGTTTTTTTGCTGGTTTCTTCTCATATGAAACATCTTCTCTCAATTCAGTGCAGATAGGTTTGCTGTGCTCCTGTTCTCCTTTGCTGGGAACTCTCCTTCTTAGTGAAAAGAAGGTGCATTTGTGTCCTATTCCAGAATATTGATCCTGTAGGAGAGTGGGGGAATACACTGAGATCCTGTAATGTAACTGTTCTGTATTGTACCATTCCCCTGTGGTTGTCACAGTCCAAGCTGGTGCTGAAGGATCTTCATGTGGAGTTGTAGGTTGGTCCCCAGGCCATTGTTGGAAGCTTAAACAGGAGGCTAGGTGTGTCCCTCTCCACAGAGGTGAGCATTATGGGAGAGATTGCTCTGCCAAGGTCTCCCTGCAGTGGTGGCAGTGGCTGCTGGGCAGGACTATCTAGGCGGTGACCACTGGTGTCAGAGCTGCAGGTGTTTGCTTCATCCAGGTCCAGGTGCAATGGCAGCATATGGTGGGGGGTGGCTCATGGCTAGCAGGTCCATGGCTGGACCACAGGCATAGTGTCACAAAGTTCCATGAAAGTGTGTGAGGTTTATTGGGAGGGGTGTGAGGCTGCTGGGGCTGTGCTGTTGGATGGCTGGGGTTCTCTCCCATGCAGGTCCTATTAAGGCTGTTACCATGGTACCTCTCATGTGGTGTTGGTGCCTGATCCACTCAAGTTCCCTGGTGGGGGTTGCAGGTGCTCGGCTCCCAGTCTTGGGGTGCCTGAGAACTCTGCTGTCCCTGCTCTCTTCCTGGCCTGGCAGGGGTGATGTGGAGGTGTTTGCAGTGAAGCCAGTCCCTGTGTGCAGACCAGGTGCTCTGGACTCAAGAGCTCAGAATGGCATCAGGAAGATAATCTTTGTCAGGGTAGAGTTATTTATTCTTTTTTTGATGTCGTATGAATATGCCATCAATTTGTTCATCTGTTGACCTGTTAATGAATATTTGATTTTTGGTAAGTGTTTGGCCATTGTAAATAGGCTGTGATGGCCATTCTTATAGAAACCTCATTTCTCTTGGATAAATGTCTTAAAGTAGAATTGCTTAGCCATAGGGTGGATATATATTTAACTGCCAAACTAATTTCCAAAGTGATTTATCAGTTTACACTTCCCACCAGCAACTTATCAAAACTCCAGTTGTTCCATATCCTTGTTAATATTCGGTATTGTCTGTGGGTGTGAAATAGTATCTCATTATAGCCTTAAATTTTATTTACCTATTGACTAATGATGTTAAGCACCTCTTCACATACTTATTGGCCATTCCGTTCCTTTTGTGAACTAAGTCTTTTGCCTATTTTTGTTGATAATGATTTTGATTTGTTGGAGTTCATTATATACTCTAGATAGGATTTTTTAATTACATAGAAGTATACATGAATAGGAAAATATTAAGATTTTTAAAATTGTATCAGAAATAATTAGTAATAAATCTAATGAAAGATATGAAACAGCATTACACACAAAACTGTGAAATATTGCTGAGAGAAATTAAATATGTAAATAAATGACAGGTACACTTTGTTCATGCATTAGAAGACTTGATATTATCGAGATTTTTCTGTTCTCCCCAACTTGATCTATAGTCAATGTAATCCTAATTAAAATCCTGTGTGTCTTTTTTTGAAGAAATTAACAAGTTGATTCTAAAATGTATATGAAAACGCAAGGGATCGAGAATAGCCGCAAAAATCTTCAAAAGAAGAAGAAAGTTGGATAGTTTATACTGCTAATTTGTTATGCTACTTAATTTTAAGACTTACTGTAAATCTATAGTAACCAAGTCATTGTGATCTTGACATATTATATACAAATAGATCAATGAAACAGTCCAGAAATAGACCTACCTATGTACTATGAATTCATTTTTGCGGAGTGTGTAAGCCAATTCAGTCAATCAGCCCCTGGATACTTCAATTCAGATACCATTGAACCTTTGAAAAAGGAGCACAAATCCTGCTTGCTGTTCAAAAACCATCTATTGATACCTTCTGATGAGATCAAGAAAGAACTAGCATTAAAATTTAGAGTGAGGGTCAGCAGTTTGGAAGAAAATCTTAGAATGGTGGAGCTCTCCTAAGAAATGCTTCATCACCAAGGCCCTTGATGGCACAACAGTTGATCGTGTGCGCCATCAAGACATCCTGAAAACAAAGACTTAACCAACTTATTCTGCTCATCTTTTCCTTTTCATGTGTGTGTCAGAGATATGATAACCACCTCTTTAAATAAGTCCAAAGAACTTTTTCCATAAACATAAAATTAAAATTCTAGGTGATAAGAAAAAGTCAATTTAATTGGCAGTAGTTTTTCTTCCTTGGTGATACATCTTACTATTGATGCCATCTTCAAGTCAATAAAATGTCATATGGTTAATTTAGAGAATTTAGATTATAGATGAATTTTTAAAAAACCCACCAAAAATCTGAGAGATAATTTTTCTAATATTTTGGTGTCAATACCCTGGTAATTCTCTGTATAATATAGACACACACATGAGTATTTATGGGCATATATGCTACATATGATTTTGCCAGGTCCAATTCTTCTAGTTTATATTTTAAATGACTGGTTAGTATTTCATTGTATGGATGCACTGTAATTTGAGTTCATCTCTAAATGACGGTAAATCCTGAAACCTGATGCTCATCTCCCTTCAGAACTCCCCTCAGTAGTGCCTGACAGTGCCCTCTTCCTTACTCTCCCAACAGTGTGTCCTCAGTCTTTTTATCTTGGCCACTCCGACAGGCCAAACAGCGAGATCCTTTCTCCGTGGAGCATGGAAACCTCTTGCACTGATCTGGCTTTGAGGAATGGAAAAAGACAAATGTTAGAAGCATTAGGAAGTGGGAATTGGTGAGAATTAGTGATTGGATATATTTATGTCATGTCCCAGGCATCTCACCACTTTGTCCTCCTGCACATGACTGACCATGGACAGTGTGCCCTTGAGGTCAGTGCCAGCCACCTGCTAGTCGGGGTACCTGAGCCTGCTTCTCCCTCCACCCTCCTCTCCAGGTTCTCCTGGTTCTCACTGATCTCCAGCCCTCAGGCCTCCTTTGTGCTAGTGGAGGGCTCACATCTGTGCCCACCCAGGGCATTTCTCTCTGCTGCTCTGCCTGTCTGGAACGCCTTTGGACAGCTGACTTTC
>CAUYSK010126438.1:0-14633 GCA_963575035.1 Avahi laniger | reverse complement strand
GCCTAGCTCACAGCAACCTCAAACTCCTGGGCTCACGTGATTCTACTGCCTCAGCCTCCTGAGTAGCTGGGACTACAGGCATGCGCCACCATGCCCAGCTAATTTTTTCTATATATTTTTAGTTGTCCGATTAATTTCTTTGTATTTTTAGTAGAGACGGGGTCTTGCTCTTGCTCAGGCTGATTTCGAACTCCTGAGCTCAAACAATCCGCCTGCCTCAGCCTCCCAGAGGGCTAGGATTACAGGCGTGAGCCACCGCGCCCGGCCTAAGTCAGTGCAATTTTAAAAAATAAAACTTTATTTTTCTTTCTTTCTTTTTTTTTTTTTTTTTTTGAGACAGGATCTCTCTGTGTTGCCGGGCTAGAATGCTGTGGCATCACTTTAGCTCACAGCAACCTCAAACTCCTGGGCTCAAGCGATCCTCCTGCCTTAGCCTCCCGAGTAGCTGGGACTACAGGCATGCGCCACCATGCCCGGCTAGTTTTTTCTATAGATTTTTAGTTGTCCAATTAATTTCTTTCTATTTTTAGTAGAGATGGGATCTTGCTCTTGCTCAGGCTGGTTTCGAACTCCTGAGCTCAAACAATCCATCCGCCTCAGCCTCCCAGAGAGCTAGGATTACAGGCATGAGCCACCGCGTCCGGCCTCTTTCTTTGTTTTTTTGAGACAGGGCCTCACTCTATTGTCCAGACTGGAATGCAGTGGCCCGATCATAGCTCACTGTAACCCCAAATTCCTGGGCTCAAGTGATCCTGCTGCCTCAATCTCCTGAATAGCTGGGCCTATCGGTGTGTGCCACCATGCCTGCCTAATTATCATATTTTTTTTTTTTTTTTTTTTTTGGTAGAGACAGGGTCTTGCTATGTTGCAGAGTCTGGTCTTGAAATTCCTGGCCTCAAGCAATCCTCCTGCCTTGGCCTCCCTAAGTGCTGGGATTATAGGCATGAGCCATCACACCCAGCCACTCTAAAATATTTTCTTACCCACACTAGCTATTAATATGCATCTTAGATGTGGTTCAGATGATCTAGATCTGGCTCTTAGCTGTGGTTTTCTATATATCCATTATGGAGAAAATATTAAGCATAAGCAAATGTAAGAAAGTCAAAGTAATCCATTTCCACCACCAGAAATAGCCACTGTTTTATTTTGGCATAATTTCTCCCTCTCTCCTTCTCCCTCATCCTATGTATATATTTGTAATCCTGAATTTTTCATGTAACACTATATCAAGGATTTTAAAAATATTATTTAAAGAAAAAGACTGTGCTACTTTGATAGAGAAAAATAACTAGTTTTAATTTGTATTCCCTTAGTATTTTAGGTAGGATTAACATTCTTTTTTATGTTGACTGTCTATTCATATTTACCCATGTTAGCTTTTCTACTTTGTATCTTTCTATAAAATTGGAAATGTTACTAAAACAAGCCTCTGATTTCAGATGTCCTAAATGATGCTATATTTGATGAGGATCATGATGAGATGGTGATTGTGAAGGACATAGATATGTTTTCCATGTGTGAACATCATCTAGTTCCATTTGTTGGAAAGGTAAGATATTCTTTCTTGTTTCCTACTAATTTAAAAAAGCATAATGTAAGTTTTAAAATTAGAACAATTATATTTAAAATTGTTAGCTGCTAATTTCTAATATCCCAATATTTACAATTACAAATACATGGTTTCTCTTTATCAACCTGACTAATCTAATAACTTGAAATTGAAAGAATAAAAACAAAGTAGCCGAAAGCCTTTAGGGCAAGCCTTTCATATTAAATGCCATGTTAATAGGTTAAAATAATGAGGTTAAAGTAGCATTTATCTTTTTAGGTAGCTACCATACGCTCTGAAAACCTTTGCCCTTTATTTTTTATTTATTTTTTAGCATCCCAACCTAGAGATTCACTTTATTTTGACTGAATAATGTTTGATCCAAGATATATGTATGTGTGTAGGACGTGACATGAACAGTAATGATTACAGAATTTCTTGTGACGGAGGTTATGGTATTAGTGGATTTGATTTGTTTCCACCCCTTTCTATATTAGGAAAAATGAATCTAATGCAAACTATATAGTACAATTATCTAGATTGTTGTAGTTAACATACCTTTGATAACATGTAGATTTAGGACAAAGAGTTGTCTTGTTCCCCCAACCTCATCATAATTTTATTTTATTTTGACTTTTTATTAATAATTTTTAACAGAAGACTTAAAGAAAATGTGTTCACATTTGCTTCATTTTTTTAAAAGTATTTTATTTTTTCACTTTTTTAAAGAAGTAAAACAGAAAAATGCCCAAGACCTAAGGGTATTCCTTACCACCCCACAGATCAAGAACAGAATATGATTAGCATCCTGGAGTTCACCTCATGTCCCTTCTTAAGTCCTAATCCCATCCCTTGTCCTCAAAGGTAATAAGTATATCA
Organism: Avahi laniger; assembly: GCA_963575035.1. NCBI lineage: Eukaryota > Metazoa > Chordata > Mammalia > Primates > Indriidae > Avahi > Avahi laniger. The sequence continues at coordinate 12,202 of CAUYSK010126438.1, read as the reverse complement.
ATTTCTAACACTATAGATTAGTTTTGCTTGTTTTTAAAGCCTGTGTAAGTGGAAAGTACAGCATGTACTCTTCTATGTCTGGGTTCTTTTGTTCCACATGGCAAGATTAATTGATATTATTACCTGTTATTGTAGTTCGTTTATTTTCATTGTTATACACTGTTCCACTGTACAAACATACCACAGTTTGTTTATTTGTTCTGTTCTTGGTTGACATTCATTTTGTTGCCTTTTTTTTTTTTTTTGCTATTACAATACTGCTATCAACATTTTTGGGTGCACATATGCATGCATTTCTGTTAAAGTGTATCAAGGAGTAGAATTGCAGGATCATAGGGTATACTCATGTTCAACTTACGAATACCAGATACTGACCTATAGTTTCCCAAAGTGGGTGCACCAATTTTTGCTCCCAACAGTATATGAGAGTTTTAGTTGTTTCACATCCTTGCCAACACTCGGCACTTTTAGTTTTAAGTTTAGTATTCTGTTGTTTGTGTAGTAGTATCACTCTTTCTATCTCTCTCTCTCTTTTTTTAAACTTTTTATTATGGAAATTTTCATTTTTCTTTTTTGGAAAATTTCAAACATGTAATAGGAAGACTAATGCAATAAAATTCCATGTTCTCATTAACCAGATTCAACAGTTACCTGTATAGGACCAATCTGGTTATATATAAGTCCCCACTGGACTATTTTGAAGCAAATCTCAGACATATTATTTCTTCCAGTATGTCTCTCTAAAAGATAAAAAAAAATTTTTAGAGACATAACCTCAGTTTTATTACCACATCTAATAGGTTAGCAATAAATCCTTTAACATATTGAAAAAGTATATTACAGACAGCATAACTTGTCACTAATTATTAATATGCATCTCTAAAATATACATAATATTTAAAGCTATATATATATTTAAAAATATATGTGTTTTACTTTTAGAGACAGGGTCTTGCCCTGTTGCCCAGGCTGGGCTCAGCCTCCAGAGTAGCTGGGACTACAGTAGGTGGATGCCATTATGCCTGGTTGATTTTCTAATTTTTGCAGAGATGGCCAGGGGGTATCGCTTGTTGCCCAGGCTGGTTTCAAACTCCTGTCTCAAGCGATCCTCCCACCTTGGCCTCCCCAAAGTGCTCGATTACAGGCATGAGCCACCACACTCAGCCTTTCTAAAATATTTTCTTCCACACACTAGCAATTAATATGCATCTCTAAAATATTTTCTTATCCACAGTAGCACTACCACAAACAAAATTAACAGTAATTCTTAAATAACATCTAATAACTCATTTAAATTTCTCCAGTTGTCTCAAATGTTTTGCTGTAGGTTAGTTTAAACAGGAATCCAATTAAGAGTCACACATTTGTATTTGCATTGCATTTGGTTCTGACTTTAAGTGTCTTTTCTTCTAAAACAGTCTCTCTTAACCCCCGTCACAACATTATCTTCTTGAAGGGGCTAGGCCAGTTGTTCTGTGGAGTAGCCCACCTTTTGGATTTGTTCCATTCAACCTCTGGATTTCCTATAAACTGGATTAGACCTAAAGCTTTATGAGATTAAGGCTAAACATTTCTGACAAAAGTAGTTTATGAAGTGCTGAAGATTTCCTGTTATATCACATCAAGAGACATGCAGTGTCTGGCAATCCCACAATTAATAAGGAGGGAACCTTTGCACTCATCTCTGTCTTTTATTGTAGGTGAGAAAATTACACCCAAAAAGCCTATGACCTGTCTAAGAGGACGTAGAGTGTTAGTGGCCCAGCTGGGGCCAGACCCAGGCACTGATCCTGTACTCAGCCTCTGACCGTTGTATCCTGTTATCTTCTGCTATGATTATCTCTGTGTTTGTGTTCTTGCTAATTTTGTTTTTAAAATATATTATTTAGTGATGATTTTCTAAAATGAACATTTAAATGACTTAGGATCTTAAGGAAGACCAAAAATAGTATAAACAATAAACAAAGTCTAGTTCTGCATACAAGTATACAAAATTTCAAGAGGTACAAAAGACCTTGGTTCTATGGGAAAGTTTTAAGTCTAATTGTTCTTTGAAATACCCAACATTCAGGTGCTACTTTACTTTCTCCTCCTGCCAAACAGGAAGGCAATGAAATACAATTCTCAAACTCCTAAAGCATAGCACTAATTGATGGGGTAAAAAATCACTAAGCACTAACATAGATCAATTTTACAAGTGTACAGTAAAAGATGAGCAAATGAAATAATATTGGCAAATCATGATACAGATGAGTCTCTAATTTTATATTAGGTTAATTGATGGCCTGCAAATGACCATTTACTCTATTAGCCTTTTTAGAGAACTAAATGTGTTCTCATATTTAATACTTGGCTCAAAAAGAAGTTACATTTACATATTAGATATTAGTTGGTACCTTTGAAGAGGAAAGAAATGGCTTTGCCTTATAGTAGGTCTTGTAAGAACTTGGTTCTTAAGGGTGTTGGTTCTTGCCCAGCCACAGTGGTAGCTATGCCCTTTTTCTCCTGCCAGGAAGATGGAGCACAAAAGGGCACGGAGACCTTCTGTGCTACAGGGCTCCGCGGGGGGATTCTTAAAGCTGCTATGATTTGTGGAATGGCAATATTTATATTTACAGTTTCTGCCATTTAAAGGAGGCTTTCCTGCATACATTTTAATGTGGCTGCAAGATCATTTGCCTTTGCTTGAGAATGTTTCCCCTCCTTAGAGGAAAGACTTTCAGATTTGTGTCAAGAGTTAACTTCACAGGGAAATACTAGGGCTGTACAGTTGACCCTTCAACAACATGGGTTTGAACTGCAGGGGTCCACTCATACATGGTTTTATTCTAACCAAACACAAATCGAAAATACAGTTATTTGTGGCATGTGAAACTCATGTGTCTGGAGGGCAGACTTTTTCTGTGTGGGAGTTCTGCTGGACTTGAGCATGTGCAGGTTTGGGTACACGTGAGGGTCCTAGAATGACCGTACTTAAAATTTTTCATTTGATGAATAGACTCCTATACACACAGACATGTATATATTTACTACACTTATTAATTTAAAAAATACTCATATAAATACTTCATTTTCTAAGTCTTAAAGCTTCTATAATAGATGTTTTAAAGGTACACTGTCATTGTGATATACTACGTGTAAGAACACCGTATTCTTCCTATGTTTCCTTACTTTGTCACAGAGAAGCACTGTATTTTCACTTAGCTCATGGTTTCTGTCTCTTCTCTGAAGGTCCACATCGGTTATCTTCCTAACAAGCAAGTCCTTGGCCTCAGCAAACTTGCGAGGTGAGTATGACTGCGTGGTGAATAGGAAAACAGGTTTACAGGACCTGGCCCTGTGTGTCGCATCAGGCTTTCTCTCTCCACCAGTGCGGATCTAAGTTGGAAGCCGCGCTGCAACTGAACATTTATAGTTGCAGAGATGCAAACAGACTGAGAGGGCCTGAAACACAGATACCGCTGCCTTCTCTTCCCCCATCGCCTGCCTGTCCCCTACATCCCACCCTTCCTACTGCCGCAGCCTTGACTGGAGCAACCTTCAGTGAAGCCCTGTCCTTGAAAGGGGCTTTAGCTAACAGTGAGGGGTGGGAGAAGAAGCGTGGGCAGGGGTCTAACTGCACAGCACTGTTTTCAGACTTTTAATCAAACCTCCATGTGGGGCCCCCAGCCTCTATCCAGCCTCCGTGCCTGGATGCCTCCGGGCATCTCTTCCGTGCGAGGGCCAGTCAGTTCACATGTAGGTTCTTTGCCTCAGCAAACATAAGCCTGTGCCTTCTTGGCTTTGCTCAGCTGTGTTCTAAGACAACGCTCACTCTCCTTTCTCTTATTTCTCTCCTTTCGGCTACAGTCTTCTTTTCCATTCTTTATCCAGTGGGTTCGTGCCTTTAAAAAAAAAATTCCCTTGCTACCATTTTTATTTGAGTTTTAGGAAGGAGAGGTGATATACATGCATGGTCATCTATGTTTAATTGGAAGTCAACGCGAGGGTTTGTGTTCCTGTGTGTCTGGTAGACTCCAGCCAGCAATATTTTATTGTCCTTAAATATCCTTTTTTGTTGTAATTTCATTGTATAGAGTTAGTGAATTTTGGGTGATGGGAAATTCAAGGGGAGGGAAGGGTGTGTGTACACGCATGCGCGCGTGTGTTGAGAGAGTTAAGAATAAATAAAGGGGAAGGTGAGGAACATACAGTGAGCGTCTCCCCTTCTTTTTAAAAAAATAACCACGCTAAGTTTGAATAACTTGATTGAGGTTGTAGTGACCGTATCACAGTTGGAAGACATGATTCTCTGCAACCAATTGACTATTCTATGGCTATGTCTTCTGCTCCTTCTCTACTTAGACACTGGGATTCACCACAGTTCTGAAATGGGGATCCCAGTCTTTTCAGTTCTGTGTTGGAATCTGTAAAAACCACCCCAGCAATCTAACAGCTGCCCTCCACAGCTGTTCCTTTTACTTTGTTTCACTCCCATTTTCTCATTTATTTCCTCTAGGGATTGAGGAGAAAGTGGGTAGAAGAGAGAAACTTAACTTCCCCAGTCTCTGACCTCATTCCTGCACAGCAGCCTTGCTGCCAGACAGGGCTGTGTGGCACCATGAAAGCATATAGCTCTAATTGCTTCACTGCAGTAAAGTTCTCTGCCACCCCCCAAGACAGAGTCTCGCTTTGTCGCGCCAGCTAGAGTGCAGTGGCATCAGCCTAGCTCACGGCAACTTCCACCTGGGCTCAAGAAGTGATCCTCCTGCCTCAGCCTCAGCCTCTGGAGGAGCTGGGACTACAGGCATGCACCACCACACCTGGCTAATTTTCCTATTTTTTGTAGAGATGGCATCTCACTTTTGCTCAGGCTGGTCTCCAATTCCTGACCTCAAGCAATCCTCCCACCTTGGCCTCCCAGAGTGCTAGGATTACAAATTTGAACCATCTCGAGCAGCACAGTAAGGCTCTTACCACAAGTCCAAGAACATCGTGGCTTCCTGCAGTGATCTGTCTCTGGCGGCAGTGCCAAAAAGTGGCTGAGAAAGGGTAGTGATGGTGTTTGGGGTAATTACTGTTAATGTAATTTTTATTAGCAACTCCCTCCCCAGTATCTTATTCTCAAATAATAAGTAAAGCCAGTTTCATGTCAACTGTGAATAAAAGCATCTTTACTAAAAGTAGTTATCCTCACTGTTTGATAACATACAGTCTGAGTAAAATCAGTGTGCCTATTGTGCAGACATAGCCTTATGTAGCTCCAGTCCCCTGGTGCCGTTCCTTCCAGCAAGAGTGCCAACCCTGCACCTTTCCCATATAGAAATTCTGGCACTGCTAGGGCCTGTAACAGACTGTCCATATGTGAAAGGTGGATAGTTTTCATATTATAAAAAAGCTTGGTAGATCATGTTAGGCCTTGGTCTTAATGTAAGCATTCTCTAGAAGACCATACTGTGTTGACCGTGATTAACACTCTGTGGGAAATGGTCCCTGGAGTGACTCAGTAAGATCATGGAATAAATGGTAACTTGGGGGTAGAAGGAAAGAATCTTGGTTATTTCCTGGTGAAAGGAAGAGATCTCAAATAATTAAGCTTTTATGAAACAATACAAAGGAGTTGATTATTAGCATGGGAATTTGTTCTTATACTAATAGGATTAAAATTTAAGAATAAAACATAACAGTAAGCCAAAGAGCCGAGTGTATGTTACTTCTAGATATTTTGTAAAAAATTTGAATAAAGGGTCTATTAAATAGAATAGAAAGAAGACTAAGATTTTATGCAACTGTTTATTCCTTATAAGAAGTAAGGATATTTAGGGAACGAAGAGAAATAAGGAAAGCTGAATGTCTTAGCAAAACTTTGCTGCTCATTTTAATCTTGTGTGAAGTTTGTTATATGCTTGCCTTTAAATGAATGACCTTTCGGTGCCAGCAAAGTCAAATATCAAACAGTAAAGCCTTAAGTAACAAGAAAATGCCAGAAGTGAGTTGATCTGGTTCAACTCTAGTAGAATTCTAGAATAAAGTTAGTTCGAAGAGAAATTCCTTTTGTTGCTGAAAAACCATGAACATGTTCATTTTCTTGCCTTAGAATAATTGAGTGAATATAATTAAATCTTAGCGTTGTAGCACCTCGGGGCAGCCATGGTTGATCTCTTTACTGAGCACCTACTGGGAAAGGGCACTGTGCCAGCTACTATGGCCGCTGGAGAGAAGTAGGACACAGCAACCACCCCCAGGGGACACACAGTCTGAGGCAGCAGGTGCTGGAGAAATGCCTGCTTTTGACCTCCAAGTTCAGAGGAGCCACGATGGCTATGGCCAGGCAGGCTTGGAGAGACCCAAAGGTGGAGGGAGAAGCAGAATTCTAAATGGGGGAGAAGCGCCTCTAGGTATAGTTAATGCATGAGCAAAGGCAAATAAGAGAGTTCCAGTGGATGGGGGCCAGATTGACTTAGGCGAGGGTGACTGGGAGGTGGTTAAAAGGTAGGCTGGGCATTCCAGTACAGAGGGAGTATTCTTTTTTCCTTTAGTATAAAAGTAATATACTTACCAGTTAAACTTAAGTACAAATGGGTGGCCAGGCACAGTGGCTTACACCTGTAATCATTGCACTTTGGGAGGCTGAGGTGGTAGGATTGCTTGAGCACAGGATTTCGAGACCGGCCTGAGCAATATGGTGAGACCCTGTCTCTACAAAAAATTAAAAAAAAAATTAGCCAGGTGTGGTGGCACATGCTTGTAGTCCCAGCCACTCAGGAGACTGAGACAGGCAGATCGCTTGAGCCCAGGAGTTTGAGATTGCAGTGCTACTGCGTTCTAGCCCAGGGCAACAGAGCCAGACCCTGTCTCAAAAAAAAAAAAAAAAAAAATCCAGAAAAAACAAAACAAAAAACCCCAAAACAAGTGATTGAATGAAGTGAAAGCTTTTCTTTCCTATTTCCATTCCCTAGAGTTAAAACTAGAGATTTCTTTCACTATCCTTCTGGAGAATTTCTATGTTCTATGCAAACACACATAAGATCATACCTTATATTCTGTACTACAACTTTTTTTTTTTAATGTAAAATACCTTGAAGTTCCTTGGACATCTTTTAGTCTCAAGAGTTCAAGTTCCTTTTAATGGCTATCTAGTATTTCTCGGATTAACATAATTCATTTAACCAGTGTTTGATGTAGATAAGTATAGTTTGTAGTTTGAGACTATTGTCAAAAAAGGAGAAAAGTGCCTTGGTCAACAAATTTTTATATATCATCTTTTTATGCTTTGAATCTACCTGTAAGATAAATTACTAGAGTAGAACTTGCTGGGTTAAAGGGAGCTGAATTTTTGATATTACCAAATTGCTCTCTAAAAAGACCACTCCAATTTATACTCTAATAATAGGTAAAGGGTGTGTGATTCTACACACTTTTGCCAACAGTGGGTTTCATCACACTTTTAAATCCTTGCCAAATTGATAAGTGAAAAATGGTATCTATTGTTGTAATTTTCATTTCTTTAATAGGGCCAGATTGAATCTTTTCTGAAACTTCCCATCTTTAGCTCGAGTGCTAATTTTTCCACTGGGTAGCTTACCTTTTTATTCCTGATTTGCCCAAGCTCTTTGAATGTTAAAATGGCTTGTCTTTTGAATTTGTGTTATAGTGTTATTTTTCCATAAAGAAGTAGTAGTAAAACTGCTCTGTAGTTACAAACTTGTTTTGGATTTGTTTTCTTTTTTTTTTGAATTTGTATGACCATGTTGTTATATTTAAATCTTTGCTCTATCTGGAATGCATTTTGGGGCCCGGCATGAGGAGGAACCCATCCCCTGCTGTGTGTGCTCACTGCCCGAGTCACCCTATTCCTGCCCGTTTCCTGTTCCCAAGCTGCTGCCTCGCTGCCCGCCACTGTCCGCTGGGCCTTTCTGTTTTTTTTTTATTTCAGCATATTATGAGTTTTTTTTTTTTATTTCAGCATATTATGGGTTTGTTTTTTTTTTTCCAGCGTATTATGGGGGTACTGGGCCTTTCTTATCTTCTTCCTGGACCATGTGTTAAGCTCTTGACTCCTCTCTACCTCTAATCTCTTAGGGTCCTTAAATCTGCTCTCAGATGCTGCTGGGATGTTCTTTCCAGGGTATGAATTTAATCATGCTGTTCCTTCTATGGCTCCCCATGGCTTTTAAGATAAAGTTCAAATTCCTTATTATAGAATAATTTAGAAAAACCAAAATAATAGAAATAAGAAATCCAAAAGTTAGAAATGTTATATCATAGATTGCTGGGAAAAATCTAACTGATATCGAGGAATGACAGTATATGTAACTAAAAATATGCTTTAAAAATTTAAAGAATCTTTGTGAATGAGTGTTTTAAAAAAAAACCTGGGGAGAGAAGGGAATGTACCAAGAATTAGAAAACCCACATACATTAATAACCATCAGAAGAAGTCAAATTAATGTTTTGGGGTCGGGGGGAAGGACCTGGACCCAGTCAATTTTATAGGCATTTTTTCTAATTTTCAAGTAACCATATATTCCTTGTGTATAAATAATTCAAGAGCATAGAAAAACCTGTAAAACTATGCAATTAATTTGATGAAGCTGCCTATTCCTGATAGCAAAGCCTGATAAAACCAGCATTAAAAAAATTATAGACTAACTTCACTTTTAAATGTAGTCATAATAATCCTAAATGTCAAAAAAACCCTACTTTAATGGGCTAATAGAAGTACTATTTTCAACATGACCCAGGGAGGTTTACTCCGAGAATGTTAGAATAGTTTAGATTAAAATTGACAGCTACAGATTTGGAGTGTAATGAACTAAATTGTAACAATATCCCTGCTGGCACAGCATCCCAAGATATAATGTATTTGTGCTCTTCACACAGTGGGGGAAACATAAGACCATTCTGGTGAGAATCCATAGAAATAAACACTAGAGCCAAAGTCTGGGCTCTGTGCTCCCTATCCCCATCCCAAATCGCGGACTTACCTGCTAGCTCTTCTGGAAAGGGCAAGAAAAAGAAAGAATAACTCATATACACATTCACAAGGTTTGGGGTCAGAATTATCATTACCTATGTGGCCTTTAAAAAAACAATAATTTAGTTTAAAATGGCGCCAAAGGGTATCCTTCCAGGAAGCTAGCGGAAACAAGTGCTTGTTCTCTGATGAACGTTTATCCAGGCTTCAAAGAATTCCCACAAATGAATTTCCAAGGAGCATGAGTTCACCAAAAGTAAAAGAAAATAAGCAAAATAATGTACAGCGGGGTCCTGGAGTAAAGTTGTTTTGTTCAACATCGTTTCATTATAACATTTGAGGGAAAAAGTCACTTCCCAGCCAGGGCCACTGTCCGTGTGGAGTTTGCACATTCTCCCCATGTCTGCGTGGGTTTTCTCTGGTGCTCGGGATTCCTTCCGCATCCCAAAGATGTGCACGTTAGGTGAATTGGTGCGTCTACATGGTCCCAGTCTGAGTGTGGGTGTGTGTGAGTGCGCCCCGAGACAGAATGGTGTCCCGTCCGGGGTTGGGTTCTACCTTGTACCCATAGCTGCTGGGAGAGTGTCCAGCCACCTGAAACCCTGAACTGGATAACTTATTTGTATTAAACTTTCTTAAATGATGTATAGCTTGCATTTATTTCAGTGTTTAATGTTAGAGGTGTTTTGGTCTTTATTTAGAAGTTTGGTGATGTTTCTGTGACCACAAATACGCTGTAGGAACTTAACTCTTGTTTGTATCAATTAGCCTAGAGTAAAATTGGTTTCGTTACATGTCCTTTCGGGTAAAGTCACAGTTTCCAAGAACTTCCTGACAGCACTAAATGAGGACTCACTGTTTATTAAAAAATAAGAGTATTGAAAGTTCGACAAAGGAATAAGAAACTTTCGGAATTAGCCAGGCAGATTGGAAAAAGGACCAAATATAATTTCTAGAAATAAAAAAAAAAAGTGATAAATGAAACTGAAGCCCAATATGCTCATTTAAATAGATGAGGCACAGCTGAAAATGTGGTGAATGGGAAGGAAGGTCTGAAGAAATTGTGGAGAATGCAACACAAAGACAGGTGGAGAATGTGAATGAGAATTTAGGAAACATGGAAGAGTGGGAGGGTATAATATGCCCTTAATCGCAGTTCCTGGAGATAACAGAGGCACTGTGGTAGATGCAATATTAGAGAAGACAATGGGCGAAAAAGTTTCCAGAACACATGCAGAATATCAGTCTTCAGATTCAGGAAGCCAAATAAATCCCAAATAAGTCAAATACAAGTAAATGCCTACCTAGACACAACATAGTAAACTGCAGAGTACACCTTTAAAATACAAGTTAACATAAAGCAGCCACAGAGAAAAATATCGATTGACTACTTACAAGATGACAGCAGTTAGACTGACAACTGCTTTGCCTATGGCAGTATTGAAAGTCAGATCGGTGTAAAACCGAAATTCTGTTCCCAAGAAATACCTCTCAACAAATTATATTTCAAGATAGAGAGAAAAATACTTATTTTTTTATTCAGGGAAGCTATATGAAATGCTCAAAAGACATAAGTTCAACAACTACTCTTGAGAAAGAAAACTCATAAACTAGGAATAAATTACAAGCTCTCTGAGCACAGGGAGCATGTTTGCCACATAACCATGTACATAGTAGGCAGGTGTTAAAAATCAGCATGACTGGCCCTCCTGGAATGAGAACAGCTGTCTGCCAGAAGCAGGCAGGCACCGTGGGTGATGGTGAAATATTAGAGCAAAACACGGATGCCCGATATGACCACTGTTATCTAGTGCTGTACCCGAAATTCTACTCAAGAAAAAGAAATGATGAATATGAGAAGAAAGACATTACTAACTTCTAAATCAATGGCATCTCCTACTTCTATAACAGATTAATTACCAGAAAAACTATCAGAAGTAATGTGTACAGAAATTTGACCTAGTAAGAAATATGACATAGCTCCTATGACATCTAGGAGCTTGAAAAACCATCCTTTCTTAGGTTTTTGTTCAAAATAAAATAATATAGTTATAGCCCTTCAATGTCATATACCTGCTGGGGACACAAAGGAGAATTAGGATGACTCCTGCCTTCAGGGTGCTGTTGGTTGAGTGGTAGACAGGGAGGCATGCCTGTACTGACATTATCGGGTAAAAAGGAGCTAGTTCCCAGTTCTATCTGAGAGGCATAGTGAGGGGAACAGCCCTAAAATGCCTCCTAGGGGAGATGATCCTTAAATTGAGTCCAAATTCATGACTAAAAGGCCACATTTTAAAGAAAAGGCCCTCAGCATGAATTGTCATCCTCAGATGGGTAAGTCCCTTGGCCATCTTTACATTTCATAAATAGATGTTGAAAGGCAAAAATTCATCAGTTGACAGATTGTGTTCTAAGCTAAGATCAGGAGGCTTTTATTTTTGGGGGGTTAATCATACTAAGTACTTACATAAACCTGTCTCATGAAGAAATCTAATCAGCTCTGACCTGATTACCCTAATCGGTTTAGCTGATGTAGTAGTTGACCATGGTGTACTGTTAATTAACAAGTAGTCTTTTTATTTTTAACTTGAATTTTAATCTCTGATAGAACAATATGTTTAATTAGAACACTTGAGACATGGCATAAAATTGATGACTTGGGAGCTTTAAAATTTTGGTACTCAGCTCTGTTTTTCCTAAGTGAAAGTTGCACTTAGGAGACTGATTACTTCTGAGGATGGAAGGAAGGACCACTCTGTGGTGCCTGGTGGTCTCCTTTAGACTGCGTTTCCCTGCGGCACTCGGATCTTTCTGTCCTCTTCCCGTAAGCTCCGTCTCCTGCCTGCACCCCCCTGGTACTTCAACAAAGTCCTTTTTGTCTTATGAGGAGGTCTTACCAACTTCATTTCACACAATTTATGATTAACTTAAACAATTCTTTCTTTTCTAGGATTGTAGAAATCTACAGTAGACGACTACAAGGTAAGCTTTTAAAATCTTTATTTTCTCTACAGAAAGCATTTTTTCTTACAGAAAAGGTATTTTTTTGTTGTCCTATTACAAGTGTAATAAATATGACTTATAAAAATTAAAACCTCAAAAGCTGGATTCAATGGCACACACCTGGAGTCCCAGCTACTTGGGAGGCAGAGGTGGGAGGATTGCTCGAGCCCAGCAGTTAGAGGTTACTGCGAACTATGATTGTGCCACCGCGCTCTAGCCTGGGCAACAGAAGGAGACCCTGTC
>CAUYSK010126437.1:0-17637 GCA_963575035.1 Avahi laniger | reverse complement strand
CTGATGGATCTCCCCTGGCTGTGACATGAGCCGGGAGGTTCCCTGCCCAGGATCGCAGCCTGAGCTGGGTGCACAGCCCTCTTTTGGGAGGAGAGTTGCTGCTCAGGCACCCTGATCTGCCCCTGAAGGCTCACACTCCTCAGTAGGCTCTTTCACAGATCTCCCTTCTGTGCCCCAGGGCAGTGCGATCGTGACCTGGGTGTATGGGGTCTGGTCTGCAGGCCTGTGCCCTGGGCCCTGGAGATCAATCCTTGACCCTGCCAAGGGGAGGGGTGCTGGTCTCGAATCACCTACAAAGTGCCCACTCCACCTCAGGATTTGCCCCACTTTCCTGGAGTCTCCAGGCAAGCAGCACCTGGGAGGGCTGGCGGGTAGGGAGCTCACAGTCTGAGTACCCCTCAGTCTGCTGCAGGGCCCCAAAAGGAAAGGTCCCGTTCCTTGGAGTTGCCTCCATGTGATGGCTAAATTATCTCTCTGGGCACCCAGGGGTAGGGAAGGGGAAGGAGACAATGGAGCACTATGGCGTCTGCCGATAAGCTCGGGTCTGCGCCCGGGGAGGTGCCCCGAGGGGGCTGGGAGCCCAGAGCTGAGTCCGCAAGAGGCCACTGCTCACTGGTGACAGCCGTCTCTGGGCTGGTGTCGGCAGGTCTCTCCAGCCGCTCAGGAGCCACCAGCAGTCCGAGATGCGAGGGAGGGGGAAGTTAACCGCTCCACTTGCCCTTGTCGCTGGTCTCCAAGCCTCTCGGGACCTTTCTCCTTCCAGTTCTTCTCCGCAACGTCTTCCCATGGAGTCTCCTGTAGTCTCAGGCACCCTTCCTTCCGACCCTCACCCGATCTATGTTTCTCTGCTAGCTTATTTTTTTACTTTCTTCTAAAATCTGTCTTTTTTGCAGAGACACTCTGACTGGTGACTTTTCTCATCTGCCATCTTCTAGCCTAGCTTTTTTGAATTTCAGAATCCAAAACAAATACAACCTAATCTAATGGGTGGAATTTCTTAACCATTTATAAAATGGTACTTTTCACACACATATTAAAAAAAAATACCTCCATGGACACCTTAAGATTATAGAATATACCATATCTTTCCATATCTTATCTAATTCAACAAATTCACTTGTGAACAATGAAATAATACCATTATGAAGACTTCTTGCTTCAGTTGGTAGACTTGCATGAAGAGAATACCGTTATACATCGGTTAACGATGGGGATGTATCTGAGAAATGCATAGTGAGGCAACTTCATCACTGTGCTAGCATCATGGAGTGCACTTGCACAAACCTGGATGGTAAGGCCTGCTGCACGCCTAGGCTGTATGATACAGCCTGTTACTCCCAGGCTGCACCCTGCATGACACGCTACTGTACTCAACACTACAGGCCAGTGGAACACAGTGGTAAGTGTTTGTGCATCTAAACACATCTAAACATAGAAAAGGTGCAGTAAACATATGGTATTATAACCTTATGGGATCACCATCGTATATGAGATACTATGACTATATTCCCATTTCTTATTTATCGCTTTTAAATTGTCCATTGCTGGTAAAGTATGATGCGGTGGGAAGAGCACTGGATTTTAGATTCAGATCTGGGAATCAGCTGCGTGGCCCTGGCACATCTCTTCAACCTCTGGCAACCGAAGTGTCCCACTGGGGGGAAGAGGAGCTGCACCTGGCTCTGTACTAAATACCACTCCTGGAAAATGTAACAATTAAGTGTGAAATCACCATTAGTTGTATTAGCTTAATAATTATTATTACCAACATATTTTCATTGCCATGGATAAAGAAGAATGCCATTACTGAATATCTCTATTGTGGCATCGTAAGAAATTTCAAAGTGAAACAAGAGTAAGAAAAATAAGATTTTAAAAGCCAAGTATTGGGTGCAATAAATAAGCAATAAAACCCTTGTAAAGATCCTACATGTTCCCAGCCAAAAAGTAATCTTTGAATCATTGACGTTAAGTAATATAAAATTTTCACTGTATATTCTTATTTTGAAGAGATTGCCAGATCATTAGAATGGACAAAAAAGCAAATACATATATAAATAAATAATCAAGATTCCACAGCCAACACATGACAGATCCAATATTTACACGCAAACTGTAGCTCTTCCCTGGCCAAGGTGGAGTGATAGGGAAAGGATATAATTTATCCTCCCACTTGAAACAATAAAGAAAAGAAACAGACAAAATTCATGAAACCCTGGCACTAAAGAGCAAGCAATGAAAGATGGTAATTCTGGAGAGATGAGAAACAAATGAGGTGAGCCCTGTGATGACCTCAGCTTAACCCCTTGAGAGAGTTGCCAGATTAAGCAACAGTGGAATCGAGGCAAAGCCCAACAGACTCCCTGAGTTGAGGAGATAGAGCTGAGACTCCAGGGAGATCAAAGCAGCTGGAATCCTTAGGACAGACTATCAGAGAGAAAAGAGGTGCACAGGGAAAGAGCCCCAGAGACCAGCAGAGGGCTCCTCAGATATTCAGCAGAGCACTGATCAGCACAGGTGTGTGAAGAAACCACCCAGGGCCTGAGGAAGAACCACCTGGAAGGATGAACAAGGGGAGTGGCGCCAAAAGGGTCAACGGTTTCCAAATAACTTACCTGTATCCCAGAAAACAGCTCACGAAGATGTACAAGAATACAAAAATATCCAGCACTGAAGAAGGTAAATTCACGATGTCAGGCATCCAATCAAAGATTACCAGGCTGCAAAGAGGCAGGAAAACATGCCCCATAATGAGGAGAAAAATTAATCAATTGAAACTGACCCAGAACTGATACAGACATTAGAATCAGCAGACACAAACATTAAATCAGTATTCCATAGATCAAAAATTCAACATGAAGATATTAAAATAAGATTTCCAGAAATGATAACTATAATATTTGTGTTGAAAAATACATTGGATGGCATTAACAGCACATCAGACATTGCAGAAGAAAAGCTTGGTGTGTTTGAGGGGATCACAATAGAAATTATCCAAAATGAAACACACGGAGAGAAAAGGAATTTGAAAGTACTAACTAAAGCCTAAGTAGGTCAAGAGTCATACTTGAAGAGGATATGAATTTAACTTGAATCTTTGAAAAGAAACTAAAATGATATACTTGAAGAAGATTATTGAGCACATAACATTTTAATGAGTACCAAGAATTAACATGGTTTCACAAGAATAAATTAATTCTTGCAAGTCAAATTATTCTTTAACAGAGTCTTGAGAATCTGACTAATGCAGCAAACATAATAGAAATGACTTTAAGTAAATTATCTCACAAGTACAAGGGGAAATGTGATCAAAAGCTGGTCACTAGCTGCAGATGCATGGATTGACTTCAAAATAGGAGGTGTATACGAGAGTGCTGGAATCCCGTGGCTTCATTTCTGCCTGGTTGAACATCTTGGCAATGAAATGGAAAATGTAGAGAAGGAAATGTCAAATTCACAAATAACCTGAAGCTTTTTGGGAAAGGTCATATGTTGCCTATCAGAGTCATATTCTATGTGGCCCTGGGAATAATGGCACACATTTTAAATATAAAAAGAATAAATGTCCTTTCCAGCACAAATAACAAATGATATAAGTCTAGGATGAAGAGAAATAACTTTGGGACTTTGTTTTTATTATTAATTAGTACTTACCAAGGACTATGAATGAAGTACTCTGTAAGGTTCTATAAACCAAAAATAATTGGTTAAGTGGAAAGCTAGTATTAGCCAGTATTAATCAATGGAAAAACTAAGGAAATATGACATTGTATTATTGGACTGCAAAGGAACTTTCATCAGTTCTGGAAGAAAATCATTCCTGATTTGCTCTGAAATGCTCAGATGTCAACCAAAGTTGTGGCTGTGGGTGAAAAGTATAAGCAAACTTTAAATTCATTAGAATTAAATTAAAAAGAAAGATATTAAATTCAAAAGAAAGATATTCAGATGGTGAAAAGCAGAAAAATTGTATCAGAGGAACAACTGAAAAAAAAAAGAGGAATGTTTAACTTTGAAAAGATTTGGGGAATACATACATACTCTCTTCAAATATCTGAATGTTACGGTACTTCCAAGTTTTACGTATGTATGTTTATCTGAACTAAATGACCAACAAAGAGAACGGTAAATAAATTATGGTACATCAATGATCACCACACAAGACATAGTTCTGAAAATAATGTATAAAGCCAGAGTTCAAATCCAATTTCGCAGCTGAATGTGTTTACAAGTACACATAGGAAAAAAACCTATAAGAAAAGATACTAAATGCTAATAGTGACTATCTCTACAGGGTACAAATACAGGTAATTTTCATTTTCTTTCTTATTCTTTGTTATATTTTTCAAAGTTTCTACACTGAACAAACACTTCTTTTATAAATTTGAACAACGTTGTTATAATCAAAAATATGTTTATGGGTTCCTCCAAAAGACAATAAGAAAGATTAGTAGCTGTAGGGAGATTTCAGCTTAATAAACATTTTAAGTTTCTAAGTTAAAGTTGTCCAGAAAAATAAATGACCCTGAGAAGAAAATTGTACCCATGACTGTGGGCATTTCAACAAAGTCCAAACAATGACCCAAGTGGTATATTATAAATAAGAATCAAGCAGAAGATGTTTTTAACTTTTCCAATCCTTTTAATACAAACCATCTTTGATACCTTAAATGTGCAAATCAGAATTAGAAACCCAAGCCTCCCAAAGCCCTGCCTCTCTAAGCAGTTTAGTCAGTCATGGAGATATATACAGAAAGACATTAGCCCTTTAGCAATTTGGACTTAGAAGTTTAGGCTTTTATAGGTTTTCGGGTTTGTGGGTATAATTTTTTCCATATTTAATTAGGAAATGCCAACAGATCATAGATGCCAAATAAGTGTCTCTTTAAAAAATCTCTGAGAACTCAAATAAGAACTTAAGAAGTTATTTTAAAATGTGCTAGTTAAAACAATGAGACCACAAACTTGAAGCTTTGCGTTTATGGACTCTAGATGTATTTTCCTGCTTTTAATAGTTTCAGTCATTTAATTTCAGAAATGTCTTTTCATCTCCTTGAAATTTACAAAACATACTTAGAGTCTCTGAATTACATACATTTTTTGAGTACTTTCTGTGTACCAGGAGTAGCATTTAAATAATTGCCTCTTTTCCTCTTACCGGTGCTGAGAAGGCCCTCTGTTACAACGCACCCTGAACAGACAAAAAGACTGCTCTGCAGCTTCGTGGGTCTGCTCAGCGACTCGTGAAAGTCAGGCTGACTGGGGCCGAGATGGATTCAGCGGCGGAAGCCGAATGGCCCTGGGAGTCGGAATCCCTCAGCTCCAGTTAACAGAAATGCAGAGGGAATGATGGCAAATTGGCTGTCTGGAATGGAGCACAAGGAGAAGCCCGGAAATAATTGGATGCCATGACTTTGGGAAGAGAAACTTCGTATAGATTGCTTCCTTCAGATAACCTTAGACTCAGGGCTTTTTGGTTGCTGTTATTCACTTCATATAAGTGACGGTCATTGAATGGTAAGTTCTCCAGGGAAAGTAGCCACTGAAATGGGTTATATCACGAATCTAGTCTGGTTAAGAGTCTTTCCTCTGAAAGTCAAAGCGGTATTTGGCGTGGACGGTGGGGCAGCTTGCCGTGCTGAGGAGCATTGACCGGAGCCGCAGCAGTGTGGCTTCTGGCCCTGCGGTGACAGCAATGGCAACGACAGCCACGGCCCAGTGAGCGCGGGGGGAGCCTCCGCGTTAGGCTGGTGGCCGCCCCTATTCTACCCACGAGGTAACTAACTAACTTGCCCAAGTATAAGCAGAGCCTGGTTTCAAATTTAGATTTGTCTCATTCCAAAGTGTTTCCTTAACAGCTCTGCTACACTTCCTTAGAGAGGAAAAATTTTATTTTATTTTTCCCAGGCTTAGATTCCTGGAGTGTGAGAGCGTGAATTCAGTAACCTGGAAGCCTTCCCTAGTGGTCATGGTCCGTGAGTCCCCGGGGAACTGAGAGCTAGTTGGGGCTATTCACTGCCATTTATTCTGTAAAACAGCTTCCTACTTTTTCGATGCACTAATTTCATACCCTGGAAACCCACTTGCTCTTATAAACCCTGGCGATTTCTCCATTGGAGTGCCATTATTCCCCTCTGCTATGGTTCAATGTGTCCCTTCCAAAGTTCAGGGGTAGCCAGCGTGACAGTATTAAGCAATAGGGCCTTTAAGAGGTATTAGGCCATGAGGGCTCCTCCTTGGTGAATGGGATTAAGGCAGTTATAAGAGGCTTCCTGGAGCATTGGCTCTTCTGCCTTTCGCCACCTGAGGACTCAGTGTTCCTCACTTCTGGAGGATGCACAACAAGGTGTCATCTTGGAAGCAGAGAGCAGCCTTCAACAGATGCCAACCCTGCTGGCACCGTGAGCTTGGAGACTCAGCCTCCAGAACTGTGAGAAACAAATCTCTGTTCTTTATAAATTACCCAGTCTCAGGTATTTTGTCATAGCAGCACAGACAAACTGTGACACTTTCCTACTGCAAAGTAGCTCCACTTCAGTCAACATGGAAGACTTTCTAAAAGTCTTCTGTAGCTACTTCTGTAGCTCCTTAGCCCCTGACATCTCTTATGATTTTTCTCTAATCATCCTTTGCATAACATTCAATAATCTGTGTTGTTTGGGGCAAGTCACTAACAGTTCTAAGCCTTTGTTCCTCTATAAAACAGAGTTAAGATAATTAAATGGAAGAATAGATATAAGTTATAAGTCCTCAATAAACATGTCTTATTACTTGGAATATTGTTGACTTCATTACTGATGTTGCTATCTTTTCCTCCTAAGAATGCTCTCCTTGTGTCTTCTAAACCCATCAGTGCCTTCGACGCTACTGGCCCTTTGCTCTCTGATGAGTATCTATTTTCTGTGGTTCTCCCAGGATGGAGTTGCCTTGACCACTAGCCCTCCTGGTCCATTCTCCCGCAGCCCCCATTCCATAAGCTGTCCAGCTCCCCATTCAGAGCCAATGAGGCTCCTCCTGCCTGGCTTGGAATTACCAAACCATTTGGGGATAACGCATTTCTTGCCAAATTCCTCTGTCTCTTACATCTCAATTAGTTTTTAGAGCATTTAGGACTGGGTTGTTTTTGTATTCTGTCTCACACTATATATTATCCAGCTCAGTATTATACATCCCTTGGCCACATCATATTATTTGTTTAATGAAAAAGGAGAAAAGCAATAACTAACCCTGTCATTTTTTGTCAGGCAATTAGAGAATAAAGGAATACCTAAGGGCTCAGAGTAGAATTCCAGGTAAGAATCAGCACTCCCGAAATGGGTCAAGATAAACAGAAAAAGGAACCAGAGAGGAGAGGCTTATCCTCCTACTGAATCATTCCGCCAAAGCGATTATAGTTGCAGTAGCTGTGGGATTCAAATACAATTGTTCACTTGAAGCTCTAATTTAGAAGACGAGAGCCTACTACCAAAGTCTTCGCTTTGTTTCTAATTACTTTTCCCATTTGCTTTGGTGATGAACTGGAGGAAAATACTTGGTAAGCATTTCTGGTGCCAAATAGTTGAATAACTTTCCATTGTTGAGAGCCATGCATCACCCTGCATACCTCTTTGTTCATTATCACATGAACTCCTGATTATTCTTTTATACAAACAGATCATCTGGATAATACATTACATACATTTCTTAACTTCGGCCAAATCATTATTCTCTGCTGCTTAAAGCAAATGGAGGCCGGGCGCTGTGGCTCACGCCTGTAATCCTAGCACTCTGGGAGGCCAAGGCGGGCGGATAGTTCTGAGCTCAGGAGTTTGAAACCAGCCTGAGCAACAGCGAGACCCTGTCTCTACCAAAAATAGAAAGAAATTAATTGGACAGCTAAAAATATATAGAAAAAATTGGCTGGGCATGGTGGTTCATGCCTGTAGTTCCAGCTACTTGGGAGGCTGAGACAGTAGGATTGCTTGAGCCCAGGAGTTTGAGGTTCCTGTGAGCTAGGCTGACACCACGGCACTCACTCTAGCCCAGGCAACAAAGCGAGACTCTGTCTCAAAAAAAAAAAAAATAAAAAAAAAAATAAAGCAAATGAAGTCTAATCCATTCAGGAGAAGAGAAATTTCTCATATTCTTTAAAGGGGCTAAGAGAGTGATAACCTAGTTAAAACCTAAAGGCTTTGATGATCAGAGTAAATCCCCAATTCCAGTGCACAAAATGCTCAATCAAGAGTTATCTGAGGGCCTTGCATGTAAAACATGATTTTGAACTACATTTTTGGTATGCAGTGGAACTGCTAACTCCTGCATTAGTGGACTCAAGTGTCAAAGAGTTAAACAAATGAGTAAATAACACACAATTAGTTTGAAGTCAACATTTATTTCCAAAACAGATGGCTTTTATTTGGGAAATAGCCTAAAAATTAATGTGGAATGTTGGTTTCAAATCTAAATAAACGTCTTACTACTTTACATAAAATCTTTGCACAAAATAAAGTGAGACTTGGTTAAATCATAAGTTTTCCAAAATTGCACTAATTTATTTATCATTCCACAATGAGAGGAAATATGGAACCTACTGTTTCTTAATTCCTCAAGTATCTGATGTCTGAACTAAACCGTACAGTATATCTGGTTGCAGGCAGCATCAACGCTACGAACAAGGCCCTCATTGGGAAGGCCTGGGCAAGCACCCGGAGAGAGTACTGACCGACAACATAGAGTCTGGAGGGTTTAACATCACAGAAGTAAGAGACCATGAAGTTTCTCTCATAAAACTCCTGGTTTCCGTGAGGAAGATGAGACAAGGAGAAGCACGCTGCTCGCAGAACATCAGGTGGGAAGAAGGGAACTTTGCATGTCTGCTGTGGCATAATACATTCTTCTTGGAGCATTTGTTCTGATGTAGCTCCAACATTCCTGCGTCCATGGAGGAGAAGGAAGCGTATGGTGGGTCTCCAAGAATTTCACTTCCATCCCACTAAACTACAATTCACCACGCACCAAACAGCACTTCACTGTCTCCCCAAGGACTCGCTCTTCACGCCAGCTTCTCTGGCGTCTCCACAGACCTAATCACCTGGCATCTTCTAGTCACCAATCCATAGCTTTTCATCATTCGTAAACTGCAATTCCTTTATTAAAACCTTGGCAAGAAAACGCCAGGCCACGGATTTAACTGCAGAATGGAGTAGTGTTTAAACCAAAATGAATTTCATATCTCTCTGATCCACATTCTAACGTCCGTCTGAGAACTTCATCATTTCTGCTCCCAACTCCAATTTGGCATTTTCATCAGAATTATATACTTGGGAGTCTTAACATAATCAATCTTCACACCTATTTCCTCAAAAAAGATCACTGAAAGGCTTACAGCGTAGCACCTGCTTGCCATGTTGTGCAGAATTACTTACAGAGTTGGCCAAAAAATTTTTTTCTGTCCCCCTTCTATGAAAGTCCTAGGCAGAATTTAATTATATAAAAATGCAGAATCTGAGAATGCTATTTAACAATTACTTATTTTAGCTGGATTGTTTTGACTATATGAAATCAAACTCAAACTGCAGCATTTGTTTCATACCTACCATGTACCTGGCGTTGTTCTAAGTTCTGGGGAAATGATGAGTGAGACACAAACCTTTGAAAACAGGGCCTTCAAAGAATCTGGTTTGGGAGAAAGACTATGTAAGCAAATATTTACAAGAAATCAGGTGGATGCAAGAATATGATGCTTGAGGTAATGCAGAGAAAAAATGTGGCAGTCTGCAGTTATGAGCATCGGACTAATTTCTTTCTTTTACTTGAGAAGTTGTTTTGGGTTAGACAATGTATCCTCCTTATTTCGAAGCCTGGAAAATAGGCTACTATAGTGGAAAAAGCACACTCTTACTGGACAGAGAGAACTGGTCTAGACCTCACACTTCCTAGTATTGTCACATCAGGTGGTTTCATAAACCCACTAAGCCTCAGTCTCCTCATCTACAAATAGGGATTTAGTGAGATATTACAATGTGTATAGATCACCTAAAGCACCTTACATCAGAGTCATAGGTCCTCTGCGATCTTTAACAAATTACTCAACATCTCACTTGGAAGTCAGAGTTGGAATTGCTAATTCACAGAGCTGGAGAAGATAAATTGAGATAGTTGATATAAAAATGACTGCCTCATCGTGCTCTAGTGTTAGTAGTTGCAGTACCTTATACCCAGCCTCGAGTCTACGTGCACTCGTTTTATTTAACATGGTAATTCCCGAGAAGTCAGGGATTAGACATCTTGCTTTGCACTGGGGCTTCCTGCCTTGGCTCCTGGAGACACGTTTAGCATGTGGTACAGCCTGGTGTGCGCTTTGGCAGAACGTGAAAGCCTGGTGCTAGCATTCCCTTTGCCGGCACAGAGCAACGGCCTGGCAAGTGCCCGTTTCATGAATATGCATTGCCTTGGGGAAGCTAAGCACAAACCACCGTTCCTCACCCCACCAGAACCACTTCACCAAAGCCAGAGTGCCCAAGGGAAGGGCGAAAGTTGTCCAAGTTGATATAACTTTCTCTCAGGACACGTGCCCATTAGCTGCAAAGAACTGCTTTGAGGATTTCCTTTCTAATTAAGATGGAGCATCAAAGTCTCCAGACTGGTGCTTACAATTCGGTGCTGTAACCCACTTTGTCCACAGTGGAGGGTCACTGCGCAAATGGAAATGTTCCACCAGGGCCTGTGTCTGTGGTATCTGGAGATGGCGTGCATACAGCTTGAGTGGGGTGCCTAACAGGAGTGTTTTCTTTAAAAAAAGAGAAAACTAGGGGTGGTACTTTTTGCTTGGCTGTTTCTTGAATTTACCCAGAGTTTCCATGAGCAGTTTACCAATGAAGGTCATACCTAATAGCGCACAGGAATCTTCTATTGACAATTTTATACGTGGAGGTTCATTACAGGGAGGGAAATTACTTTCTTGGAATATTTAATTCTGTGTGTTTTTTAAAAAATGGTTTACATATTTATGTATTCTCGAAAACAATGCCTTTTTGATACTATTTAGAGAAACCAAGTCCTAGCAGAAAACAAAAGTTTACTTTCGCTGAGTGGGGCAGAATGCCTGTAAATCTCCGGGGCCCTCCGGTCCTCTCCGCGAGCACGCTCCCCTCCACCGCTCCGAAGCACCCGGGCGCGCAGCCGGCCAGGCGTCCGCCCAGGGCTGGGGCTCTGCGTGGCTGCGTGATCCCGGCAGGTTATTAACGTCCCCGTGCCTCCTTTTTCTCATTGTCGAATTATATCTATCCCACGGCACTGTCGGGTAGATTAGTGATTAAGAGAATTAATGAGGCGGAACACATCCGTTTTCATCAGCAGGAGATGGTCCTATTTTAGCATGGAATTTCCTCTCCCACCACGCTCCAGATCTAACCGAACTTGACTTTGCCCAAAAATGTCTGTGGGACGTGTCGGGGGCGGTGGCCCTGGTGGTCTTTGCCCGGACGTGAGGCTGCCTGTCTCCCCAGGAAGACGAGGACACCGTGAGATTGCTGAATCGGTGCGGGACCCCAGCCACCTTTCTGAGCGGGCGTGGGCGTGCCTGGAGCCGGCCCATTCCATAGAGCGAACCCTGTGAAAGGCCACAGGGGGGGAAAATGGGTTCCATCGATTTCACACGCCTAACACATACCCTGATGTCTGCAAAACCCCGGGCCCCTAACGCCAGCAGTCACCCGCACGGAAGTCCCGGTGCCAGATTTGCAGAACCGCCGTCCGTAACTACCTCCTCCCTTCCCCGCACCCCGCAGTGTTCACGCTGGTCTCTCTTCCCTGTCTCCCCCGTTTCTGGTCCCGCAGAACGGAACCTGGGTGTCTGGCTTCCTGGTATTCTGCTGGAAGTTCTCTGGAGCAGAGGCTGCGCACGCGCTCCGTTCGGTCGCTCTGGGCTCACAGGGCCCAGCGCGGGGCTCCCGGCACCTCCCTCCGGGTCTGTGTCAGGGACTGGCCAGCACATGGCCACAGGGTTGTGACATTAACAGGAAAAAAGCACCGTGGCACTTTCAAAACAACGCAACTCATAAACAGAAATCACAGCTCTCCTACAGCTCTGAAGCATTTTCCACCGTGCGCAATGCCGCGTTTCCAGCACGTGGTCCCCGGGCTCCAGCTCGGTGCGCGCCTTGTTTCCACCGGGCCTTAGCACACCGTCATGCTTGGGGGAGCTTAGACACTCTTGATCACGAAATCTGTGTAAATCCACCATTGCAAAAAAAGATATTAGATAGCTTTAGGTCACATTGAAGATGTCTTTTATAAGCATACATTAATATATGCTCATTATAAAAATATTTTAAATATAAAAAGCTATAAGAAAGAAAGAAAAATACATAGAATCACACCATTCAAAGATAACAGTGAGAGAAAAGTGATTTTTACATTCTAGTGCTGAAATACAGTTCGCAAATTATTTTATGAGTGCTATGGTAAAAAGACAGCTATTCCTCATTGAACATTACAAAGACCATAAACTGATCTGTATAGAATATTTTAAACATGATACATATATTCTAGGAAAAAGTTTTATGGAGAAACATTCCAGCCAGCGAAGATTCATTTAATGGACTGCCAAACAGCTGGCATTTTCTGGATATTTTTGCTACTGTGGGCTAGTGTGCTACCATTGCACTGTTTAAATGTTAAAAACAAAAAGAGAATAGAAAATGACATCGAGCAGCCTAGCGCAAGTGTTTGCCTAACCTCCTCCTGTGAGTGATGAGGAACTCTTTGAAGGGGCGTAGGGGCTCCTCCTCATCGGGGCAGTGTCCCTGTCACCCCCAGAAGGAGCACCTCCACTACTGTGCTTAGTGGCTCTGTTCACACTCAGCTCCAGCCTTAACCTGTTTGCTGCAGCAGGACTGCGACAGCCTCATGCCACTTACTTTCCCTGGCTGCCTCCTCTTTTGCTACAATCAAGCTTATCTTTGCTAACCCAAATATTCTATTTTTTGAAATGCATATAACATTTTTTTATTGTTTTAAGTTCTTCAATAAGAAGAAGCTGGAGACGGAGTAGAGATACACACAACATGGGTATATATCAGAGAGAAAAATAAGGTTATATGATTTGACAAAGAGCAGTGGTTCTCAAACCAGAGTTCATCAGCCTCCCCTGGAGGGCTTGTTAAACAGAGATTGCTGGGCCCCGCCCCAGAAGTTGACAGAGTAGTTCTGGAGTGGAGGGCTGAGAATGTCCTTGTCTAACAAGTTCCCAGGTGCTACCAATACTACATACACTGTAAGAACCACGGAAGTGCTAATATCTCTTCAAGATCCTGATTTCAGTTGTTTTGGATAAATACTTAGAAGTGGGGTTTCTGGATTATACGTAGTTTTATTTTTAATTTTTTAAGAAATCTCCATCCTGTTTTCCGCAGCAGGTACAACATTTTGCATTTCCACCAACAGTGTACAAGGGTTCCAATTTCTCCACATTTTCAGTAACACTTGTCTTCTTTTACATATATAATGGCCATTTTAACTGGAGTGAAATGCTATCTCGTTGTGTTTTTGATTTGCATTTCCCTGATAATTAGTGGTGTTGAGCATCTTTTCATAAACCTGTTGGCCATTTGTATATCTTCTTTGGAGAAATGTCTACTCAAGTCTTCAGCCCATTTTCTTATAGGGTGATTAGATTTTTAGTATCAAGTTTTAGGAACTCCTTATATATTTTGGAAAGTAATCTCTTATCCTAGTATTAATTCTATTAACATATTACTAATAATATCTTATTATTAATCCCTCTTATACTAGGGAGGGAGGAAATGTGGAGTCACTAATCAATAGGCATAAAGTCTCAATTATGCAAAATGAAAAGTTTCCAGAGATCTGCTGTACAACATTGTTCCCAGAATTAACAATGTTGTACGCTTAAAACTTTGTTAGTAAGTAAGATATTGGAGCAAAGTGGAAGCCCCCGTTAAAAGGGCCTTTAGCCCTCTTCCCCAAGATCTGCTAAATCCCCTGAACAAAAGCCTCATTGCAGACCATGCTTTCCAGCTGTCCAGAGTTTTAGGAAGACTATAAGAAAAGAAGCTGAGATTCCAAGATGTGTGATAATGATCACACAAATAGCCCCAGCATAGAAGCAGAGAGCACAGCTTGGTTTTCAAGGCTCACTTTTCTCTTCTCCCTCTAATCTATCCTCCCCATCCTGATGGTTTCATACCTTGTTTTCTGCTCCTTTCCCTTTCATCTGCTTACATGTCAAATACCTCTAGACTGAATAAAATAAATGAATGTATAAAATAAAATTACACTTGCAAAATGAGCTAATTTAAATAGTAGTTCATAATCGCTACAATATAACACCAATATTTGTATGTTTTGCCACCTAGAGGGCGTCTGTTAAAGCACACGTTGGTTTTATGACTACTAGCATATGCATCCACATACTTGGTTAAAGCTCCTGCAATGATTTCTACTGGGAAAAAGTGATAGCTGTGTCGAATTCACAGACCTCACATAATCTCTTTCCATCTGATCCACTCTCAAGGCCAAAGCTAAAGTCAAGACTAGAATTTGCCAGGTTTGATCAAATATTCCATCATCACTGTGAACATGAAGGTCCCACCACAACGTGTACTGGATGCTTCTAGACAATGTAGAAGGCAGAGTTCTAGGAGGACCCCAAGACACCCATCTCCAGGTGTACATGTTCATAGAACTCCCTTCCCTTCAGCATGGGCAGAACCTGTGAATACGAGAGACATCACAACTGCAGCAGTATTACATCGCATGCAAAAGGGATTTTGCTGATGTAATCACAGTCACTAATCAGTTGATTCTGACTTAATTGAAAGGAAGATTATTCAGGTGGGCCTAACTTAATCCTACAAGCCCTGAAAATCTGGGTCCAGAGGTCAGAGAAAAAGGAATTCAGAGATCTGAAGCAACTGAGACATTCTCCTGCTGATCTGGAAGGAGCAAATGGCCATTCTGTGGAGAAAGCATTTAACAGAGAACAGTGGGCAGTTGCTAAGAGGTGAGAAGGGTCCGCTGGCGACAGTCAGCCAGGAAACAGGACCTCAGCCCCACCACTGCAAGGAAGTTAAGTCTGCCGACAGCCTGCCTGGCCTTGCACAAGGACCTGCGCCCTAGATGAGACAGCAGTCCAGCTGACGCTCACTGTCAGCTGTGGGAGACCCTGAGCAGAGACCCTGCCGTGGGACGCCCAGACATTTGACTGAGAGACTGCGAGCTAGCAAACAGATACTGTTGTCAAGCACTAAGTTTGTGGTAATTTGTTATGCAGCAATAGAAAACAGACAATGGTTTTTGGTTTCCTTTAATTGGCACAAGCCAGTATATCTAAATAGTTCTGCTTTTATTGCCTTCCCCTCCTATTCTGTTTCTAGCTAGCACCATCGTCTCTGCCAGCTGTACCAGAAACCTCACGTGTGAGGCAGAGTTGGCTTCCAGGCTCAGGTCACTACGCACAGGTTTTTCACCTGGATTCACGTCTGCTGGGAAATTTGAAGCTGAGGGTGTGGGAAAGTCCTTTACTGATTAGGTTTGCCCCACAGTACGCAGACTGTTTAATAGGCCAGGCTGTCCCTCTTCGAATTCCAGTGCTCCCCAATTACTATAGCAACCAAAAACCATAGCCTCACAGTTAGCAATGCCCCTACAACCGCTGATTTAGCCAGTAAAGATGGGCTCTCCTAGTCTCAGCCCTGTCTGCTTGTCCTCCCTGGGAACTCTACTGTCTCCTAACATTCTCTGAACACAGTCAATAGTTTGCTGTCTCCTGGTCGGTGCTCCAACGTATGGGCCATGGCAGACAGCCAGATTTTTCGTCTCATTTTAGGAATGAATATGTAAATCTAATGAAGAACTTCTTTACATATTTATGACCTGAATTTCATAACTTCCCTTTTATTCCAATCAATGCTTGACAAATCTTCCCGTCCTCCTTTAATTCCTTAGTTTACTTCATTTGGGGAAGTGGTTGGTTCTTTCATGCTCATGGGTACTAGTCAGTCTTCTGTGTGATACCCAAACTGGCGATATTTTAAGAGGTTTATTTTTTTTCCTTATAAAGTGACCGTTTTCTTAATTTTCCACCCCAGTGAGCCATATGCTAAAAGAAGAAAAGATAGAACATGAATTTATTTACAAGAAAACCAAAATATCAACAGTGAAGTGTCTAGAAAGTTATCTCTGAGCACCTTTTATTCTGGTAATAAATGGAAATAACTAACCTAGAGTGGAGACAGGTGCTAGGAAAACAGGATTTAATCATTCTGAGAAGAACGACATTCCACCGAGACGCACTGTGGACATCGCTAACCCAGCACAGACTTGGCTTTTAAAATCTGCAACCCATCCGAGCTCCTGCCAGAGATGCCTCCTTGAGACTCACAGGCCACACATTTAATTTCCTTCCAAACGGCCAGTGGAGAGAGTCTGATAAAAGATTATATCAGACCCCATGAAGTAATACAGAAATAATAGAGGAAGTCATGCCCCCCGACCTCTCTAATAATAAAACCTAGCTCTTTATGTTTTCCCTCTGCAAAGGCCAAGCTAACACAACTGCATTTGGATTATCAGCAGTTTGATGAGCTAATCTTGTATGCGGAAAAAGTATTGTTCTTCTGGAGAAAACAGCTATTCAATTAGAGATAAATATTTACAAGATGGCTTAACTTAAGGAAATTAATTTAAAATGAAAAAAAAAATCCCAAACATAAAATAAGGCATAAGGTTGAGAAAAACCATCTAAGGGAGAATATCAAAAGTCACCAAGACAAAGGCACAGCCAGTTGTTAGTGCCACTGGACAGCGCCAAGACAGTGTCTTTCTCCCTGCACACACACCCTCCGCCCAGGCCAGCGGAGACGAAGACAGACGTGAGACTCCTTCCACCCCTAGATGTGGTTTCCAAGGATGACTTTCCAGTCCCCAACGTCCTGGGTGATCTGAACCAGTCTCTTACAAACCCAGCCTTGAATCGTTCATAGGTAGAACCAAACCAGCAACAAGCAGCCAACGGCAAAGCAGATTCAGGCTGCTGCACCAGGAGCGAAGGCCCCTGGACAGGGGTTCCCTGCAGCCGGCCCTCGCTGCGCCCCGACAGAACCTGCGGCCGGTCCCTGGGGAGCTGCAAAGGACGACAAGTCGCAAGAGCAGGGTCTGAAGCGTGTCTTTACTCAGTTCTGTCTACACCTGTGATAGTCTACAAAGCCGTAGGCATTCGACTGATGAGCATAAAATAACATCCAATACCAATTAGCTTTACTACTGATCATCACTGGTTCTCAAGTCTCTCTCCAAAAAATACGAAAAAGAAGGCCAGAGCAGACAAATAGTAAACTACTTGAGTTTGAGATCGTTTGAACAGTGTCCAGTCAGGATTCACAGGGGGATGCAGAGTGGTGAATGCAGTGAGTTTGTGGGGGAATAAAGAAAACAGAAGAACAAAGTTTTCGAGGAGGAAAGTCAATGAAAATATAAAACTGTTTTTGCCTTGGCTACAAAACCCCGTCAAACAAGTATCTGAAAATTTAGTAATAAACAAAAAGTTAAAGAGATGAGCACTAGGAGAGTGTGGGGGACAATTTCACCGGCACGTAGTCCAGGAGAAACCGGGGGCAGGATCACGGAGGCGGGGAC